>ML789067.1:169920-219415 GCA_009831015.1 Picea engelmannii | reverse complement strand
TGACTAAAATATTCGCCAAAAAATTATATATACATTTTATATTATTGATAAAATAGCCCTCAATTTTTCCTATGTATCATGGGGATTCGCCCATTTATTATACATATAAATTTAGGGGGGGTTCTTAAAATCACCCCTGCCCGACACCCCTGAGTTTTCAGTCCAAGTTGTAAGTCTTTCCATAGGCTGTTATATTCCCCATCTATTTAGAAAGTCTTCTTGAGTCAGGAAGTTGTATTCCTCTTATCCATAGAGAGGATGTTGTGTCAAGCTATGGCATGAACCACTGTGTAGCTTGATGGTGTATAAGAGACATTGAATCTTCGATTAAGGGGGGGAAACATGAGATAGTAATCTTAGATTCAGGGACCAAAGTGTGTGAATAGATGATCAAGTATGCAAGTCAAGTTCCAAGTTTGATTTGGGGCATGTGATCAGATGATCAAGTATGAAACCTAGTTCCTATTATGCAGCCTTGTTCCTAAACATATTGTTGTTGATAGTTTGTGGTCATCTTAAAACCACTAATTAAGCAAAAGACATGAAATTTTGCTTGTTACATTTTAAGATTTTTGAGTCTTGAGCTCTTGTTAGTTTATCGTCAACTTAAAACCATGCCATTTAGTACAAGATATCATCTTCTAATAGACATTCGATTTGTGGTCATCCCGAAACCACCAGATTCGTTTGTGGTCATCCCGAAACCACCAATTTAGTAGAAGACATCAACTTCTGCTATTTTTTCAGAGTTGAGAGAAGATCTTAAGCCATGTGAATATTTTCTTGACACATTACTAGTTGTCAAGAAGTGACGGTTTTTCAGGCAAGAACGAACTCATGATTAAAGGGAATATTGAAAATTCTCTAATCTCAATTCGTTATCTTACCCTAACGATCATACCATTAAAAACTCCAACAAATCTCAAACTATTCTCTAAACTCAACACACTACATTATTGGAAGCATTATCTCCAACAAAATATCCTTTCCACTGGGATGTCCATTTGATCGTGAGCAGAGATACCATTTCTCTAATCTTGAATAAATTACAACGTTAAATTACTTATTTACCTTTCCTACGACTTGTTCAAGATTATGTGAGATGTACATAACTAATCTTGTTTTGTTTCAGAAGTTGTGGGATGTATAGAGATGTTCGGATATTATATGAGCACTTTGTCCCATTGTCACAGCGTCAAAGTGAAATTTTCAATTTTCAAAGATATATCAATGTCACCATATGCTAACAATAAGGTCAAATTTCTACTTCTCATTTAAATTATTATACCACCTTACGTATTTATACGTCCCATCATTTTGAAAAAAATAGGAGTCATAAAAATTGAAATAAGTCCCATCATTTTGATAAAAAAGGGGAGTCATAAAAATAAAAAAATGTAAGCAGTGATAAAAAAACAAAAAAAAATTGATGGAAGAAATTCACGTGCTTTTTTAACTATTAACATTGGAATTTAATAAAGTTTGTCCAATCCTAATTTTATAGGATTCAAATAGTATTTTGGAATGCATAAATCTATGTAGCAATCCCAAAAACCCTAAATATCTATATATATACAATCTCAACCACAAAAAATCTACAATTTCATTTATTTTTCTGCCTTTATAATTAAATTTTAAACTACTAAAAATCCCATTAAATCATAAAAAATAATATCTTAGAACGTTTAGACTATTCACTGTTCCTTTGATGATACATTGAGTGGGGAAATTCACTTTTGATTGGGAAAATTGAGTGGTGATAATAGAGAACGGACCTCTGGAGAAGAACACTCCTTCGATATCCACACGAAGTCTTACTACGAACAGTTTCGCAGAAAAGAAAAATAATCCCGCCTGTTGGTATAGAGGACAACGGATTTTGGAAGTATGCCACGTTAATATGTATAAAATTGATGGACGACGAGCCTTGCGCCGGGAATATCGGCTTTAAATTGTTTTAAAAACGTGTTCCCACTAATGGGTTATATGGTTTTACATGTGAACAGTTATTAGTCAGGATAAAATTTCCTTAATTGCCAAACATATCATACTGTTTTAAGAAAATGCATTATTTGATATTTTTTAAACAATATATCATCATAATTTTATAACTTCATGCATTTAATTTTTTATTGGTTTAAATCATTCTCTTGATGTATTCAAATTTATTTTTAATATTTGTGAAAAAAAAAAAAAAAAAAAAAAATTTACAAATTATATTACAAGTGTATTTGAAGGTTTTGACACCACTGGCACACATTGCAAATTAGAGCGACTCATTTGAAAGTTCTAACATGGCTGACACTACAGAAATTGATCAAACCTACAAATTATATTACTAGGCCATTTGGAGTTTCTAACACTGCTGACACTGCAGATTAAAGATTTTGACCACAAGTTATTGTACTCTATGTTTCATCCTCCCTTTATGTGTAAATTTGTATTCACATTTTTACCATCCTTCTTTACTTCCTATTACTATCTGCTTCATTAAATGGATTATTATTAGATTTATAATAATTAATATTAATTGGGTTTAGTTCATATGATTGTGAGATGGAGTGTTAAGATTCTTCTTTTGTTAATGATATAAATATATTTTTGTTAATGATATAAATATATTATTGAAATGGCTTCAACCCTTGCCTTGTTGTTGACTTGGAATTATACAAAACAGGAATCTAGGTTTACCCTCCTTAAGATTGGAAAAATTACAAGTTGAATGAGTTATAAAACCGAATTTGAATGGGTTTGAAAATCACTTTGGAATTGTGCAAATGAAAAATATAGCAATGTGAGAATCGAATCCTATTGTTAACTTGGAATTGTGCAAATAAAGAATCTAGGGATGTGAGAATCCACGAGGGATGTAGCTCATCTTCAAATTCTAAAAGATCATGGATAATGATGATAATTAAATTTGCAAATATATTGTAAGTCGCTAACACTGTCTGTTTTTTCAATCGTGATATGATCCTGCATGTTTTAGATTCTTTACTTTATTCTTGTCGTCCTTTGCTTTGTAAAGTGGGAGACACTGCAGCCATAAGTATGCTGGAAGACCTCGCTAAAGTAGTAAACAATGCCAATTAGTAATAGGAAAGGATAGAAATACTAGTTAGTGGTTGCAGTGCACAAATTCCTTTAGCCTTTAGAGAAGCTTCTCGAGAGTCCACTGTAATTATATATAAAAACTTAAGGCCTCACTCTCATCATCACAAGTGCCCAAGTGTCCTCATTTTGTAATCTTGTTTTATAATATTTGAAGTCATAGTAAGGTCAATGCTGGAGGACGGTTCCCCAATTTGTGATCAGAAGCTATTACAACATATTCTTTGCGTAGGTGGGAAGAAAGTGGTATCATAGTCAATTTCTACATCAGATTAGGAAACGATCTCTGATAATGCCACTAAAAAAGTACGATCCCCGACTTAGCACTTGTTGGGAATGATCTCTATCTTGCCCATTGTGACTTGCTATAATGTTTTTTTTTGTATTTCATTTTTAAAATACTTTATTCCTACATTGTTTTACATTTCCAAAAACTTAGTTAGGCTATCACTATCAGGAACACAATGTTCTTAATGCAATCTCTTCATACATTTCTTAGCATTTTGTGTGCTCATCTAAGACTTCCTTCTTATTTTGAGATGTGATAGTTGCAGAGTGATAAGGAGACCGATTTTTCAGTTTGAGAGTTATAAGTATTTACAAGTGAATACAGAGACACATACAAATATATACACTTCTTCCAGGCAGAGTTTGCTTTGAATTCATTGAATCTAATCTAGTTGAATTTTGAATCCTATTGAGTCTGCCCAGTCCTAAATTATTAGTAGTTATTGTCATTGGTAGTTAATCTACTCTTGACCAAGTCCTATTAAATTATTAGTAATTATTGTCATTGTTAGTAATTATTGTCATTGGTAGTTAATCTACTCCAGAATATTTTGAGAAAGGTATAATTTTATTTTTGAGGACATAGTTGGCTATAAAGCTTACAACAAATCTTGTATTATGATGAAATATTTTATTAAGCAGATTTATTTACTTAGATCTCAAATTTATTAGTACTAATTTATTTCTCATATTTATAAAAATCATTGAAATACAATCTTGTATTATGATGAAATATTTTATTAAGCAGATTTATTTACTTAGATCTCAAATTTATTAGTACTAATTTATTTCTCATATTTATAAAAATCATTGAAATACCCACTAAATGAACAAATAAATTAACACACCATCCACACAAATGAATATAAGATGTATTCCAGGAAACCCAATATTGGAGAAAACCTAGCTTGAAGGTGAGTCCTATGCTTTGTCCTATTCTCTTCAATTATGAAATGCAAGTACATAATCTCCTACTTCATCTCTTATGCTCTCAAAATCCCACACCTAGATACACCTAGATATTTTGCTATACTATAGAACAATTACAACGCTAAAGAATGGAACCCCACTGTAACACACCCGACTTAGCACTTCAAGACTAAAGTATGATCATCGTCTTCTGCTCATCAAGAGCTTTCCAATGATGGTTATTTCTTTGAAAACTAAGTCCTACATCGAAAGTTATGGCCTTTCTAAAGTTCCTTGGCTTCGAACCATATACTGTTGACATTGGCATCCACGTGACACCTCAGTGCATTCGTCATTTGACATGACAACTACATTGCACCTACATGGTGAAATTGTGCCACCTAGAGAGTCCACTCCACACAGAACCATCATACCTATCGCTTGGACTTACTCTCATGAATTACCTCCAACAGGTATGGTATTGAAAAATATTCCCCTTAAATTCCATCTATTGAGAGCTAGAATGACTCGAGCAGTTTCCCTACTTTGATACCATGGTATTGAGGAATATACCCTTCTCCTTAATGGAAGGTCATGAGCGTAAGTTGCAATCACGTGATAGATGGTTGGGATTGATTCATAGCTTAAGGTTCGTCCGCTAGGTAGACTCCACTCGACTCATCCACTTATGGGTAACTAACACCTGTCACTTTAAACTCACTCCAGCTGCCCTGCTGGAAAGCCATGTCAGCCATAAAGTTAAACCTTCATTATGATAGCTTAGACAGGGCTCACGGAAAACCAATAATTGTCGTGTTGTCTCTCCATTTTTCAATCTATAGTCGAGATCTTCCCTCCATGAGACTTGTAATTCTAGGCCATAGAGGATTTCTTTGAATCCATCAAGGTTGTAGTCCGAAAGAAGTCAACATTGGGCCAGCTAGGTTCACACTCAATCTCTCCACCTAATCAACTAATGAGGTACATATTTCACCTCACGTTCCCTGTCATCTCTCACCCTTTCAAATTACTTATGGGAACTACAATGATCGACGATAGCTAGACTTCAATATATGATTCTCAAGGACACTAGATGGTCCCTGACTTCTACTAACTGTAGAACTTAAGGATAAGGCCTCACATTTTTTGTAGACTCTCTACACACTTAACATATAGGGTTTTCGAATAGGTAACAGTCTACACTCATTCATTTTTACGAATTAACCAAATGTTAGTATACATCACAACATGGTTCGTCCTACTACATTCAAGACATATGATATGTATACAAAGAGTTTCTTCGATTTAAACATTCATATGCACTAACACACAACTATTTCATTCTTAAGCATTCACATTCATTCTTAAGCCTTCTTGTAGAGTCACTTCCTACAACATGCCACCCTTATGCCAAGCCATGATACCACCACATAAATTGATTCAGCAAGGCTCCAAGTCTATTATCATCCGAGAAGGTTACTCTCCTTCTACCTCTGACACAACAGAAGTTGCCACTTCACAGCTCTGGGTCTCTATAGGTTTATCATGTGGTTTGTGATCTGAATTTTCTCTGCACAAGGGAGTCCTTTCTCTGCTTAAGTCCGCACGTGACCTCCCCTACTAGTTCCAGTTTTTATCTAGTAAGCACCAATTTGCAGCCCACTATTTCTCTAGTTTGGAATACAGGTCATCTTTGTTGAGGGTGATCATCATCAACTTGGACAAGTTTCATATTTTCTTCCATAAAGCTATCATTTTCTTTCTTAATCAACGCATATGCGCTTTTTTTCTACGCTGCTCATCTTTGAGCCTATTTTTTCTTCCCTACACCTCTAAGTTTCTCCATTCGTTCTCTCTCTATTCCCTCGAGATCTCTGTTGAATTCTGAAGTCCGCCTTTTTTCAATATGAATGAGAAGTTTGTGGTACGTTCCTGTCATTCATTCACTTGGCCATTCTTCTATGCATGGGCCAATTGCGGCAATCATTACTACTCAACCACCTTTATGACATTCTCTTTAATGTTCATGTGGTCTCTTCCATCTACTGGTGTGCTAGTGGTGAAATCATCATGTTTGTAAGCATAGATAAGCTTGTTGTGCAAGATTTCTATTTTCTTCATTGTTGCGTCTCATCTTCATTTCACTCAACCATCCCATCAGTCTTCTACTTCATCAATTTTCTCTGGTGTATCATGGCCAATACTTATCAAGCTTGTTCCCTCTCACTCATCAGTTTGGTGTTTATATTAAATCAAAATGTAATTACATACCTCATATTATTAACATATGAAATTTGTGCATAATTACAGTCTTGGGAGAAAACAGGGTGTTACACCCTCTCTTCCTTGTAGCCCTATATTTAACATAGTCCTATGGAGCAATTACAATGCTAAAGAATGCTAAAGAATGTAACCACTCTCTTCCTAGTAGCTAGATATCTATATAGGGTTAGGTTTTTTGCATCGTCAAGCCTCAATTAGCAATAAGGTTTAGCCACATGCTTCTTGTCCTCCACTGGTACCATGGTGGTCAAAGGAAGGAACCATACCTTTCACATATCAGCTTTGATTGAGGTGATTTTCTCAGTGTTGGAAAGTTGTCTTGTAAAACAAAGTCAAGGGCTTGGGAGCTATGATTTTAAACTTTTGACCTTAAAAAATCTCTTTTGATGTCTCAAAATAGCTCTAGAAAGTTCCAGACCCCAAATCTTCAAATAGAAATCTGCCACTAAAATAGACCTCGCAAGCCAATTCTTCTATTCTTTCCACCCAAAAAATACCAAAATAGACCAAAAATCAATTAAGCCAACTAGCTTAAATATTATTGCTTTTAATATCTATGGTGTAAGCGTTATGTTAAATTATGAGGCTGTCGGCTCAAACATGGAATGTCAGCGGAGGAGACCATTCACTCTAATCACAATTCAAATCACTGTCTGTGGTCTTGAATAAATTTCAATGTTAGACAACTCAAATATCCTTCCCACGGCAGGTCCATTTGATCATGAGCAGAGATGCCGTTTCTCTTATATCGAATAAATTTCAATGTTAGACTACCCATTTACCTTTCATACGACTTGTTCTAGATTCTATGAGATGTACACAACTAATATTGTATGTACAGAGATGTTCGGATATTATATTAGCACTTTGTCACAGCGTTAAAGTGAAATTTTCCATTTGCAATGATATATCAATGTCACTATATGCTAACAATAAAGTCAGATTTCTACTACCTTATAAATTATTATACTACGTTACGTATTTAAACGTCCCATCATTCTGTAAAAATAAAATGTGAGTGAGCAAGTGATAAAAATTTAGTAGAGAAATTCACTATTCCTTTTCTGATACATGGAGTGGGGAAATTCACTTTTGATCGGGAAATTGAGTGGGGAAATTCACTTTTGATCGTAGAGAAAGGACCTCTCGAGAACTGCACTCCTTCCATGTCTAGACAAAATCTTACTACGAACAGTTTCGGAAAAAAGAAAAATAATTCCGCCTGTTGGTATGAATGCATCCAAAAAGACGATGACAGGGAACGACTACTGACGTTTCGAAAATGAATCAATTATATACACGATCGATTGCAACTATGCTAATGGGATCAACTCAGTACGAACGAACTGCAGCCCCTTCTCAACTCATATGGGTGACGATGTAAAGGATATCCAAATCTTATATAATAATCAGCAGAGGACGATGGGTATTTGGAAGTATGCCACGTTAATATGTATAAAATTCATGGACGACGAGGGTTGCGCCGCGAATATTGGCTTTAAAATTGTTTGAAATAAGTGATTCTATGGATTATATGGTTTTAGATGTGAACAGTTGTCACTGACGACCAAACATATCCAAATGTTTTTAAAATAGAAATTGTATTATTTGATTTTTAGGCCGAAAGGCGTATACCTATTGACAATGGGCACAATTATTGACCTTTTAATCTAAAATTCTAATCTGATGGCTAACAATTGAAGATGCTGGCATATTCTTAGTCGTCCTCCCAAATCAATGAATGTAATTTACTCTTCATAACTTCCTTGTATTTTTGAATGCATCCGTTAACCTGTTTACTTTTTAACATTTACCTAATCATATTAAAAAATTACTGTAGCACCATATAATTGCCATGTTTGAATTGTTAAGAGGCACTACGTATGTCTCACATGTCTGTACGTTTCATATTCGATAGCTGCCATGGAATGTTTCATTTTCAAGCGTTTTGTTTCATGAGCATGAGCCGATGCCTTTCGGCATTCTCAGCCGCGACTTAGCGGCTGTACTAGTTTATAAAACAATACAATGCATTCGATTTATTTTAAATCTTTCTGATTTTCCATTATTCCTTGATGTATGCAAATTTATTTCCATTGTTTCATTGTTGATGAAAAACTAGGCCTCGAGAGATGTCGACATCTTGTTGCCAATAGAGAGATGCCGGACATATAGCCTGTTATATTTGAAAATGCAGAAACACAAATATCATATAAGACAATCAATAAATAGGCACACAACGATTTACGTAGTTCACCCAAACGTTGGGCTACGTCCACCAAGCATAGGTATCAATTGTCTTACTATTCAGATCAAGGAGATTACAACAACTCACTCACATTCACATCTCACTCACACTCCTGTCTGCTTCTACGGGCTTACATAAATACATTTACACAGGAAACTGAAAATGAATGTGTTTCCATCCTTGGTCTCATTTAGTTAAAACTAATTTAGAATAATAGGATCTAAAATCCTAATCTTGAGAGTTTGTTGTCACCGTTAAACAATCTCCACCTTGACAACAATTAATCTGATACCTTGCTCCTTCTTTTGTTGATCACCTTTTCTGCAAGCCAAGAGAAGCGAAGAACCATCGTAGCTTCTCTAACAGTAATGGTTTTGTGAACATCTTTGCGTAGTTCTCTTTTGTAGGCACTTTCTCAAGAGAGACTCCACGTTCGTAGATGACTTGACTTACAAAATGATACTTGATATGTATATGTTTTGTTTTACTGTGGTAGGTTGGATTCTTAGCCAAGTGAATAGCACTTTGACTGTAAAAAAGTAACTTTACTTTGTCCTGCATCCTTCCAAACTCACCAAACAAACCTTTCAACCAAAATGTCTCTTTGCACGCATGTGAAACAACTACATATTCTACTTCTATAGTGGATAAAGCAACAATGTTTTGTAACTTTGACATCCAACTAATAGTTCCACCTGCAAGAGTAAAGACATACCCTGAAGTCGACCTTCTGTTGTCCGAATCACCTGCAAAATTAGAATCAACATATCCACAGAGTGATTCACAACCACTATGATAGGTAATATAGTAATCATAGGTGCCCCTTAGATACTGAAGTACCCATTTCACTGCTTCCCAATGCTCTTTACCTGGATTTTCCATATACCTACTAAAAACCCCAACTGCATGTGAAATGTTTGGCCTTGTACTAACCATCGCATACATTAGACTTCCTACTGCATTGGCTTACTGTATTCGAGACATATATTCATATTCTTCTTTTGTAATAGGAAATAAACTTGAAGAAATCTTAAAATGGGAAGCAAAAGGGACTGAAATTGGTTTCACATCATTCATACCAAACCTCAAAAGTATTTTCTCAACATACTTCTATTGCGACAACCAAAGCTTACCATTCCTCCTGTCTCTGAATGTCTCCATGACCAAAATCTGCCTTGCTTCTCCTAGATATTTCGTATCGAACATCCTAGCCATTTGAGCCTTTAACCTGTTGATCTCAGTTACGCTTTTGCTTGTTAAAATCATAATATCAACATACAATACTAAGATAATGAATATATCATTATTCAATTACTTAAAGTAGACACAATGATCATACTCACTCCTTGTATAATTTTGGCTCACAATGAAAGAGTCAAATTTCTTGTACCATTGTCTGGGCAACTGCCTCAGACCATACAATGATTTCTTGAGCTTGCAAACAAATTTCTTGCTGCGATTCTGAATGAACCCTTCAGGTTGTTCCATGTAAATTTTCTCATCCAAATCTCCATGTAAGAAAGAAGTCTTAACATCTAGTTGCTCCAACTCCAAATCAAGTAATGCAACTAATCCTAACACAATTTGAATTGAGGCAGACTTAATAACTATGACAAAATATCATGAAATTCAATACCTTATTTCTAAGAATATCCTTTCGCAACCAACCTTGCTTTGTAACTTTCCACCTTATCATCAACAACCTTCTTCAACTTGTAGACCCACTTGCAACCTACAATTTTTCTGTTTCTTGGAGGTTCTACTAGGTCCCGTGTGGCATTCCTCTCTAATGCCTTCATTTAATCCTTCATTTCTTCTTTCCATTTATCACTTTTAGAAACGATCATAGCTTGTTGATAGCACGAAGGTTCATCATCATTAGTACTTAAAGAAAATGATGAAATAAAATCATCATACCTTCTTGGAGGAACTCTGACCCATGTAGATCTCCTTAGGGAAGTTTGTGGCTCATCCACATTCTGTTCACTGTTACCCTCAAACATGTCTTCATCTTCATGAAACTCCTCATTATCATCTTCAGAATCTTGTTCATTTTTAGTTCCATCTGTATTTGAACTGGTTTCAAACTGAATCTGTTGATACTTAGGTACTTCTTCCTGTTTCATTTGAACATCTACAACTGATTTGATGAGAGGTGATTCATCAAATATTACATCTATGTTAATGGTGATATTGTGGGAAGTAGGATCCCACAATATGTACCCCTTAATACCATCACCATATCCAACAAATATAAGACTTTTTTTATTTTGGATCTAGTTTAGAACGCCGATGTTTTAGAATTAGAGTATAGTCTTCATAACCAAAAACATCAAGATTAGAATAATTACAAGGACATACCTTTTTAGGAATCTTGCATTCTATTGTTGTTGATGGTGATCGATTCACCAGATAACAAGTTGTAGTTACTGCTTTTGCACAAAGTTCCTACTGCAAATTGGCTTTACTAAGAATACTCCTTGCTCTCTATAGAAGAGTCTTGTTCATGCATTCATTAGCTCCATTTTGCTGAGTAGTATAGGCAATGGTTTTATGCCTATCAATCCCAAACTATTTGCAATATTTTTCATATTCCATTGACGTAAATTCACCACCATTATCAATTCTTAAACATTTAATGGATCTATCAGTGTTCTTTTCCACTAAAGCTCTAAACTACTTGAAAACTGTAAATATATTAGCCTTACTCTTCAACATATAGACCCAAACCTTCCTAGAGAAATCATCTATAAAAGTTACAAAATATGATGATCCTCCATATGAAATAGTAGGGGATGGTCCCCAAACATCAGAATGGATATAATCAAGGATTCCTTCACTGGTGTGTCTCCCAGTTTTAAATCTCTGCCTATTTTGTTTTCCATAAATACTGTGCTTGCATAAATCTAGCTTTAAAGACTTTAGACTAGGAAGTAACTTGCGATCATATAATACCTTTAATCCTTATTTGCTCATATGGCCCAACCATTGATGCCACAGTTGAACAAAATCACTGTCGTTGTCAGATACCATTGTTGCATCATCTGACTCGGTTCTTCCTTATAACAGAAACAGGTTACCAACCTTCTTTGCTTTCATAGCCAGTAGGATTCCTTTGTAGACTTTCATAACTCCACCTTGAACGATATTGTTATATCCTCCAGTATCTAAGACTCCCAAATAAATTAGGTTCTTCCTAAGCTCAGGTACATGTCTCACATCAGTTAGTATTTTAACAGTTACATCAAACATCTTAATTCGAATGGTACCAATTCCCACAAATTTACACGAGATATCGTTTCCCATGTAAACTATTCCATCATATATAGACTGGTAAGTAACAAACTAGTGTCTATGAAGACACATGTGATTTGAAGCACCAGAATCTAGTAACTATTGTTGATCATGACGTGAACCAATACTAATTCATAAAACTTCATCAGTCATACCTGAACCTATTGTTGAACCTGTTTCAATTGCATTTTCTTCCTTCGTCTCCTTTGGAGGGTCTTCTTTGGAGGCTTGTTGTTGCTTGCAACAATCCTTCTTCAGGTGTCCAGATTTTTCACAAAACCAACACTTAAGTTTTCTCTTCTTTCCCTTCGAATTTGACTGAGATAAAACCCTCTGACTCTGTTCTCTTTGTTTAGGTCTTCCTCTGACCATCATCGCTTGATATGTAGAGGTTTCTAGAATGGATTTATTCCTTGTTTCCTCAGACAATAAATCTCCAACAATATCATCAAAATCAATACTTTATGTTGACCTGAAAGTAATAGATGTAACAAAGTGATCCCATGATGTGGGAAAATAACACAATAATGTAATTGGATTATCTTCAGATTCAAATTTCACTCCCATGATAGTCAACTCAGCTAAGTGATTATTAAAAGTATTCAAATGATCAGTTATTTTAATACCTTCCTTCATGTGCAAACTATACAATTATCTTTTCAGGAAGATCCTATTTGTCAAGGATTTCATCATATACGAGCTTTCTAGCTTTGTCCATAAACTGACTGTTGTCTTCTCCGAGACAATATTTAACAGGACATTGTCAGCCAAACACAGGCGTATGGCACTCAATGCTCTCACGTTGATCGCATCTCAGTCATAATCTGTTATGGTCGTGACTTGCTTTGCTTTTCCCAAAAGTGCCTTCACCATGCCTTGTTGCACGAGCAAATCGTGCATCTTAAACTTCTAGATCTCGAAATTATTCTTGCCATTGAACTTATCAATTTTGAACTTAGCACTCTACGTGTTTGCCATTAGAGGAAAAAATTCCCAAAAACACCACTGCTTATAATAACCAAGGCCCTTTGAAAAAAACAATATGGGGATGAATGATGATATAAACTTTACCAGGTTTAATAAAAAAGTTTAATTAAAAACTATTTTTACTAACCCCACCTTTTCAACACCTTTTATTAAAAAAAAAATTAAAATCCACCTTTTTAATTCCTCCCCCTTTTATATATAATATAATATGCATAAAATACTTAATACAATATGCATCCTATATTCACCTTTTATAGCATCCTCCATTCGTACGCCATACCATAAAAATTTTTCAAACAACAAAGACCATACCTTAAATTCCTTTAAAAATATAAGAATTCCTTTAAAAATATGTGAGATCATGACTTTTGGTTTAAAAGGAGTCGTCACACCTCCTGATGTAGCTACCCTGCGACGTGCTTCAAAGGGTTGTTGCACCTCCAAATGCAACTATGCTGTGACGTGTTTCAATGGGTCATCGCCCCTCTCGATACAACTAGGGTGCGATGCTTTCATGAATTTTTTGGAACATAAGTTTGGCCCATAGGACGTCACACCTTCCAAGAGGAGGCCCTTGCGATGACATGGAAATCAATGCACCTTAAAGAGGTTTCACTCCTATGTCTTTGATACCAATTGTTATATTTGAAAATGAGGAAACATAAATATCATATAAGACAATCAATAAATATGCATATAAGAAACACAACGATTTACGTGGCTCATCCAAACGTTGGGCTACGCCCACCAAGCATAGGTATCGGTTGTATTATTATTTAGATCAAGGAGATTACAACAACTCATTGACATTCACATCTCACTCACACTCTTCTCTGCCTCTACGGGTTTACATAAATACATTTACACAGAAACTAAAAATGATCTCACTCACACTCTTCTTTGCCTCTACGGGTTTACATAAATACATTTACACAGGAAACTGAAAATGAATGCGCTCCTATCCTTTGTCTCATTTAGTTAAAACCAATTCGGAATAATAGGATCTAAAATCCTAATCTCTAGAGTTTGTTGTCACCATTTAACATAGCCGCCTACCATCTTCCAGCGCCCCATATACGTGGTAAGTAGGTGAATAATCTGTGTTAGGTGAATAATCTGTGTTACTCTCTGTTAATCATGTATCTTAATGATTAATGGACGTAAACAGACATGTGGGAAGGTTATCTATGTTAATCCTGGTTTTTAATTTGTAGACACGATAAAGAATACTCTTGTATAGTTAAATCCCACACACACATTGCAGATTTATTACAGATTTTTAATTAAAAAACTGAGATCTATAAAGAGTGGCATTACAAAGTGGCGTTTTATCTTCTTTCCTCAATTTCCTCCCAACAACTAATGGAGTGCTCAGAGGTTTATAACCTTGCATGTTAAGCCTCTTCAACAAGTCTTCAACATATTTGGATTGACCAATGGATATACCTGCATCTGTTTGTTTGGTTTGCATAGCCAAAACATATTACATTTCTCCTAAATAAGACATCTCAAATTCAGATTTTATTGTCTTTTTGAACTCCTTCACAAGTGAGGGTGAGGTTCTCATAAAAATTAATTCATCTACATATAAGAAAACAATGATGAAATTTGATCCCACAACGTTTTTGTATAGGGTACTCTGAGAAGGACATTTATCAAAGCCATGATCGTGAAGATAGTTATCAATTCTAGAGTACCAATCTTGAGGTGTTTGTTTCAGAGCATAAAGAACATTTTTAAATCTAGAGTGAAACCTTGAGGTTGTTCAACATAAACTTCTTCCCTCAAATATTCATTTAAGAAAGTAGATTTAACATCCATCTGACAAATTGTTAACTTTAACTAGGATGCAATGGAAAGAAAATTTCTTACAGTTTCAAGTCTTTCTACAGGAAAAAATGTTTCCTCATAGTCAATACCTTGTTGTTGCACATATCATTTTGCAACTGAATGTGCTTAATACTTTGAAATACTTCCATCCATATTAAATTTTATCTTGTAAATCCACTTTACTCCTATAGTAGATTTTCCATGGGGAAGATTAACTAGCTCCCATATATCATTTTTTTCAATTCATGACATCTTATACTCCATGTATTGCACCGATGGCTCATCAATGAAAGTTTCTTTAAAATTAAAAGGTTCAACATATGCATAAGAAAAGAGAGCAAAATTATCCCCAACATACCTAGATGTCCCATATATTTCTTTCAAACTTCTTGCTTTTCTAGAAGGACTAGATGGAGGTATTTCTTGTGTATCAACATGAGATATTTCTATTTGAGAATATTAATATGACTTCATTGGAGAACTCCTTGAAGGTGAGCATGCATTTCTTACAGTAGAGGGGTGTAAACATTGATCATTGTTATCAAAAAACAAATTTTCAATATGTGGACTAATCATTTTATTTTCTCCTACATTCTTGAGATAAACTACCCCTTTATCAAACATCACATCTCTACCAACACAAATATCATTAGTAAGTGTATCATAACACCTATACGTCTTTATTTATTTTTAATATCCAATGAAAATACATCTCACTCATTTTCCATCTAATTTTTGTCTTTGTTGTGTAGGAATATCAACAAAACATGTAGACCCAAAAATTTTCAGATGAGAAATAGTTGGTTTTCTACAAAACCAAGATTCATAAGGAGTACATTTTTTTACCATATTTGTAGTACTTATGTTGAGGATATATATACTTGTATGGACTGCATCTTCCCAATACATGTTTGAAAATGACATTTTTTTTAACATACATTTGACCATCTCTAGAATTGTTCTATTTTTTTTCCGTCTGTTACTCCATTTTGTTGAGACGTATATGCAACAATTAATTACTTCTTTATGCCATGTGAGCTGCAAAATTCCTTGAACTTATTAGAGGTGAATTCTCCACCTCAATCAGTTCAATACATGTTTGAAAATCACATTTTTTTTAACATACATTTGGCCATCTCTACAATTGTTCTGGTTTTTTTCTCTCTGTTACTCCATTTTGTTGAGAAGTATATGCAACAATTAACTACTTCTTTATGCCATGTAAGATGAAAAATTATTTGAACTCATTAGAGGTGAATTCTCCACCTCAAACAGTTCTCAATACTTTCAAATAGTATCATGATTTCTTATCAACAAGTGCTTTAAATTTTTGAAAGAAACTAAAATCTTTATACTTTTCGATTAAGAAATAGACCCAAGATATCCTTGAAGAATCATATACAAAGAAAATAAAATATGTATTATTTCCAAGAGATAAAATATGCATGGGGCCACAAATATCTACATGTACTAAGGCCAAAGGTTCATTTTCTCTAAAATGATGATGAGAAAAGCTATCTCTATGTTGCTTCCCTATTTCACAACCCTCACATATCTTATTATTTGGCTCTATGAATGAAGGAAAACCTCGTACCAAGTTATTGTTCTGCATGAAGTAAAACGATCCAAAACTAAGGTGTCCAAATCTCTTATGCCATAACCAAGGCTCATCAATCGAGGCCTTCAAGAAATCTACACTTGATTCTATACTTAACAAAAACATCCTTTTATCTATCATAGGAACTTCACAAACAAGGTCATTATTGTTAAAAATATTACAAAAATTCCCTTCAAAAGTAGTCTTGTAGTTTTTAGAATTTAGTTGCCCTCTGATAATCAAGTTATTCTTTAAACTTGGAAAAATAAAAGTATCATGTATATACATAATACTTACATTCTTGACTTTTATAGAAATGATACCTTTTCCCCTTACTGCTACCTCATTATCTTGGCCAAAGTTTACTTTCCTCATCACACTCTCATCTAACTTTACAAACATATTTTTTTTCTTGTCATGTGATTTGAGTAGGCACTAGTTAAATACAATACAAAATCATGTTTGGCATAAAAAATGTTACATGTGAGAAACAAATTTTGAGAGTTCTCACCTTCGTCTTTAGTAAAATTTTCTTGAGAGGTCTATTTTCTTCTTAAAATTATAGCGTTCAAGGTGACCATTTTTATCACAATAGTTGCAATGAAATTTACCTCTCCTGGGGTTAGTGTTTCTTCTCTTACCATGACCTCTTCTTCCTATGTCTCTTTCATGGCCGCTACCTCCTCTATTCTATGATGAAGAAAAAGTAGAAATATCGTTCATGGTAGTGGAAGATAGTTTCTTCTTGTCATCAACCTTCAACTTGCTTTGGAAATCTTGATCCGGAAGTTCCTCATTCCTTTTAAACATGTATTCACATACTTGAAGGCTTCCAAACATATCAACAAGGGTTAGGTGTGATACATCCCTTGAATCCTCTATAGAAATATTGATGGAATCATTTTTTTAGGAAGACTTCTTACAAAAATTTCAACAATCCACCTATCTTCAAGAGATTCACCACGAGCATGAATAAAATTCAAAATATTTTGAACTCTAGTAATAAAATATTCAACACTTTCATTTTCTTTCATAGTAATAGGCTCAAAATATATTCTCAGCATTTGGAGTTGGACTTTAGCTACCTTTTTCTATTCTCCATCAAATTTCTCTTTTGATAAACTGAGAGTGAATTGTAGGAAGCTTGGTAGTCTTCAGACACTGGTCCTCATAGTTTTCCCCACCAAGAAGAGGAATCAGGTATTGTACTGCATTTGAATTTTGGGCCATTTCTCCTTTTCCAAATAAAATAAAATGTTGTAATCAACCTTCTCTAATATCAAATGAAGAATCTGATCAAAATGAAATTGAATGACAGTTAAAACCAAACCCAACAAACTCAGATCTTTTCCAGAAGAAATTCCTCCCGCAAAAAAACACTTGCTTAGTAGAGATTAAAGAAACTCTCTTTAAATACTTTTTTTTCAATAAAAAAAATGCAGTAGCACAACGACACTCTGTTGCATAAAAATTCTATAATAAAATGATAGAAACAACACTCTGTTGCATACAAAAAACCACTACAACAAATTACAACAACACTCTATTGCATAAAAAAAATGCTACAACAGCATGATTCTGTGAACAAAAGTTTGTTTCAAATAAAAATTACAGCAGCACAAAACAACAGTCCGATAAAAAAAAATGTTACAGTAGCACAACACTGTAAGACAAAAATAACAACACTCTATTGCATAAAAGAAAACAATACAGCAACATGATTCTGTGAACAAAACTTTGTTTCAAATAAAAATCAAAGCAACACAACAACAACACTCTGATAAAAAAATGCTACAGCAACATCACTTTGTAAGAAAAAAATAAAGTAGCTAATTGTCGGGAGCATTATATCCTCTACACCTCCACTATTAAGATTAAGAACAAAAGAATGAAGTGAAATAATGCCCAACAACAACAACGTGAGGACTCAATGTTTTCGTTTGATGAAGAAAAAATGTGGCAGGTTCACCCAAACACTTGGCAATTTCGATTTTACATCTAGAGTTCAGCAAGCCAGACATATGTACATGGAATGCTTGAAAAACTAGGCATCAATTATTTCATTTCAAGTTTAATGTTGTTATGAAGTTTTTGGATATGATATAAGTGAAGTTTCAATCCCCTTGAGTCCACGAAGTCTTGTTGGGTTATCAGTGGTTAAGTTGGTACTTGGGTTGTGTTGAGATAGCTTAAGATATAATTTTTCAAGAAAATTGGCTATAAATTCTTGACTTCTAATATGAAAATAAAACCGAGTGTGTACACATGTTTATTATTAAAATATTAATATCAATATATTCATCACAAAATATTTTGTGTGATGTTGAATTTTTTTATTATGTAGATAACATGAAAATTATCACATCATATACACAAATGAACAAAAGATGTATAGAGGGAAACTTAATTTGGGAGAAAACCCAATTAGAAGGTGAGTCCTATGTTCTGTTGTTTTTTCTTCATTTATGAAATGCAAGTACAAAGAAAACATGGGGCACTCACTATGGAGTTAGCTTTCACACTGTGGCTTAAACCACTGCTTAAACAACTACTAATGAATCTCCTACCTTCTCTGTTAGTATCTCAAGCCCCCACTTCTAGATGTTCTGGTCAACTATGGAATAATGACAATGCTAAGGAATGGAACCAGTCATTTTGCCTCCTCAACCCTCAGTTAGTGATATGGTTTTAGACATTTTAGAAACTTTTTGGAATTCCACATGTAGCTAGCCCCACATGTGTGAGTAATGGGGGACTCATACCATGGTGGTCAACAAATAGTTCAGTTGCATACTAGTTCCAATTGAGGTGAATTTTGCACAATTGAAAAGGTCTCCATGTGCATTAGAAGGATGAAAGCAATGTTTGTAAATTTTTTACCCCCCAAAATGTTGTTTGCTAACTCAAAATGGCTATAGAAAGTTCAAAATCCAAAATCTTCCTTTTGACACCTGCCACTAAAATGTATTGTGCAATCCAATTCCTCCAATTTTTCCAAAAAAAAAAAACACCAAAATAGATGAATATTATATAATGATACAATACAAATCAATTACACCAACTGAATTGATATTTATTTTAATATCTATGGTTTAAAAGTTATGTAAAATGTGTCTATGAGCGATTTTATAGGATTACATCACTGCATGTCCCACAAGTTATGTGTGAGATTTCCATAGTAGTATTCACTTAGTAGCGTTACACAACTAGTACGTTGATCAAATCATTGTATGTTAAGGGAGAAGACCATTCATTCTTCTCACAATTCAAAGCAATTGAATAAATTTCAATGTTAGACAACTCAAATATTCTTTCCACGAGATGTCCATTTGATCATGAGCAAAGATGTTAGGCAGTGGAAGAAAAACATAGCATATAACAGAGTATAAAATAAGCAAGAAGAAAAACACATTAAACCAAACACATCATTCATACACTTGACACAGTGATTTATGTGGAAACTCAAATCGGGAAAAAACCACGAGCAGTGATTATCGGTCTTCTTCTATTCAAGGGAGAATTACAATAGCCAACCCAGGCATACAACCATCCTCTCCTCACAAAATGTACTCGCATGCACTCGCATTGTCTACACATTGTCCTCACCTCTATGGGTATGCTCATATATATAACATCTATCACTGAGTTACACAAACTGATCCTGAATAGATAACATAGTTACATGAATAGTTCATAATTAGATTGCATGCACACACATGTGCATGCACACGTGCATGTGCATGTGCATCTACACGTGACCACATGGGAAAATTCATTGGCATGTTTCCAACAATCTCCACCTTGAGAACAGTTTTCCTGATATATCATGCCCTTAATTAATTCATCCATCACCTTCTCTACAAGAGAATCCAAACACCATCACAGCTCCGCAACTTCTCTGACAGTACTGTTACGTAAACATGCCTGCACGATTTACTCCAGCGTGGACCATTATGTCTCCATCAGTAACATGTCTAATAAATCTATGCACTTGTCCAAATCTCATGAATCATAACCACATACCAAATCACTGCAACCATTATAGATGATACTTGTGCTTCTATGTTTGAAGCACCCATTTCCATGCTCCTAACCTGGTTTTTCCATGTGTCTACTGACAACACCAACTGCATGTGAAATGCTGACCATTTCTCCATTGCAATCATCAAACTTCCTACTAGCATATAATACTCGAGACATATAACCCTTTTCTTCTTCATCAATTAGGACATAAACCTGAAGATAATTTACAATGGAAATCCAAAGGGATTTTACCAGTTTCACATTAATCATACTGAATTTCCTGAGTATCTTCACCACATAATTCTGTCGTGATGACCAAGCTTAACATATTTCCTATCTCTGTGTCTTTCCATTCCCAAGATTTATTTTCCTCCTCCGATATCCTTCATAAAAAGCATCCTAACCAACTGAGCCAACCTGTTGATCTCAACCATGCTTTGTGCTTGAAGCAAGCATAACATATAACACCAAGATAATTAATATACCATAAACACAATGATTATACTCAATTCTTGTAAAATTTGGCTCACGATGAAGGAATCAAACATCTTGTACCATTTGCCTAACATGCTTCAGGCCATACAATGATTTTTGAGTTTGCAAACAATTCTTCTATTGCGTTTATGAACTAACCATTCTGGTTGTTCCATATACATCCCCTTATAAAAGGAGATTCATCAAAAATTGCATCTTTGTCCATGATGATTCTGTGAAATGTAGGATCCCACAGTCTGCACCCCTTAACATCATCACCATATCAAACATATACTTGTTTGATCTGGGTCCTACTTAGAAAGATGATAAAAAACCATAAGCATCACAACCGAATAATTTCACATTCGAGTAATTACCAGAAGACATGTTCATACCTCTTCTTGAATCTTCCTGTCTTTTGCAACCGATGGTGACCAATTTACCAGATAGCACAACCGATTATGTCCACAACTATTGTTGCAACTTGGCATTATTGAACATGCATATTCAATCCCAACTTCCTTGCAATACTTTCCAAGTTCCATGTATATGAAATTACCTTCATCATATATTCTCAAACACTTGATTGACCTGCCAACACATCAGCCTTTCTAAAGACCCACATTTCTAAATTGGACACACTGCTCCACCTCAAACTTTGCAATCGAACAACTTTAACCAAATCCGGCTAAACCGGCCAAGTAAGCCTTCACTTCTTACCTCCAAGCCCATTTACAATGGATTTCACCAAGTATTTTATAGGCTTCATTACATGCAATTCATGGACACAATACCACGAGATACCCAATAAACATGGACATAAAAAACCACTTGCTTTGACCTAAAAACAAATTTAACTCATTAACTCTTTCATCGAGTTAAGGCTAACCCAACATACATGGCCCCCCATATATTGAATCTTCCTAAATCTATGTATAGAATTTTCATAGGTGACCTGATAAACCATGGGTATGCATGTTTATTCAGGTCTTATAGACATATGCCCATTTACATGCAATCAATAATTTCTACAACTCCAAAGTAAATACAATTATTATTTTTATTTTTATTATTGTTTCAAGGTGACTCAACCATCACCGCCCTACACCTTCTATGCGAACAAAGGTGGAAATACACAACAGATTTACAAAACTTCATCAACCATACCTGTAGTTGAATTTTCTTCTATTGTGGAGTCCTCTTTGGATCCTTGTTTTCTTTTCCAACAATCCTTCTTGAGATGCCTAGATTTTCTACAAAACCAACATTTTTCCTTACCATTACTGTCTTTTGACTTAGACTTGGTTGTACCTTTCTGATCTTTCCCTCCTTCTGTAGATCGACCTCTGACCACCATTGCTTCTTCTTTTGAGGTTTCTTTACTGGATCTTCTCCTCATCTCCTCACTTAATAGAGCTCCCACAACAATGTCATACTCAATTGCATATGTTGTGTTAAACCACACAGTTGTGACCAGATTATCCCAAGACTCAGGAAACAAACACAGTAGCATAACCACCTTGTCTTCATTTTTGAACTTTACTTCCATAGCAGTTAATTGACAAATAAGAGTATTGAAAAATTTTAAGTGATCAACGATTTTTGTACCTTCTTTTATTCGCAAGCTGTACAACTGTCTCTTTAAGAAGATTCTGTTTGACAAGTTCTTTGTCATATACAGACTCTCTAGTTTGGTCCACAAATCTGTTGTTGTCGTCTCTTCAGGGATGTTAAACAACGCCTCATCTGCCAGACACAAACAAATAGTACTGAGGGCTCTTATCGATGAATTTCTCCACCTCAAACTTGAAACTCTGCATTTTCGCCATTAGCAGAAAACTCCAAAAAACACTGCTTATAAAAATGATTCTTCTTAATATATAAGAGTAATTGTATTTCAAGTTTGAACCCCAAAATATAAACTTTGATTAAAATGTTAAAAAAAAAAAACTTTATTAAACACCCCTTCACCTCACTTTTTATTAAAACACACTCGGGACCATGTCCCTTTTTGAATAAAACAAAGGTGACCTCATCCACATTTTTATATAATAAAGTGATCCTCCACCTCACTCACTTTTGAATAAGACAAATAACTCTTCAAACTTTAGTTTATAACATGCATGTGAATTATCCTTTTAATTTTTCCTCTAATGGATTATCACACCTTATATGAGGACCACCTGTGACTATTTCTTAATCGTCGCAGTGTGTTAATGGGTAGCCTGGGACGATGTAATAAAAACCATCTGCAACGATGTAATAAAAATCGTCCTTGGTTGTTCACTTCCACTTTACTCGACTCGGCTCGACTCTTCAATCCAACGACCATATTCTTTTTTCCTTCACTCTCTGCTCCTTCAACTCTGAGCTCTGATACCACTTGTTAGGCAGCGGAAGCAAAATATAGCATATAACTAAGTATAAAATAAGCAATATGAAACAAGCATTAAACCAAACACATCATTCATACACTTGACACGGTGATTTATGTGGAAACCCAAATCAGGAAAAAATGACGAGAAATGATTATTGGTCTTCTTCTATTCAACGGAGAATTACAATAGCCAACCCAGGCACTCAGTTGCATAAACTCATCATGAATAGATAACATAGTAACACAAACAATTCATAAGTAGATTTCATACACACACATGTGCAAGTGCATCTGCATGTGACTCCATGGGAAAATTCATTGGCATGTTTCCGATAAGAGATACCATTTCTCTAATCTTGAATAAATTCCAATGTTAGACTACTCACTTACTTTTCCTACGACTCGTTCAAGATTCTGTGAGATGTAAATAACTAATCTTGTTTTGTTTTAGAAGTTGTGGGATGTACATAGATGTTCGGATATTGTATGAGCACATTGTAACAGTGTCAAAGTGAAATTTTCGATTTTCAAAGATATATTAATGTCATCATATGCTAACAATAAGGTCAAATTTGTACGTATCATTTAAATTATTAGTCCCTGCCAAAGAAGGACTATAGCGATGAGTTTGCTATTGATTTGACATTAATTTGTCTTGTATTTTAAATTTATTTGTGTAGTGTAATGTTTAACATAATTAAACAAATATATATTTTTTGATATAATAAAAATATTTGTTTTTCTTATTTCTGATTGGTTGATATATTCCAAGTCTTATTGTTGCCTTCACATATTTCAATATTTGAAATTAATTACATAATCAATAAACTTGGTTATAAGTACCTAGTACCTTTTATATAAAAAATTAAGAAAAAATGTAAAAATGTCCCCTGTTCTCTCATTATTACTATCAATTTGTTTCATTATTATTGCATTTCAATAAACTTGGTTATAAGTACCTA
Organism: Picea engelmannii; assembly: GCA_009831015.1. Lineage (NCBI taxonomy): Eukaryota > Viridiplantae > Streptophyta > Pinopsida > Pinales > Pinaceae > Picea > Picea engelmannii. Next base: position 195,032 of record ML789067.1, on the reverse strand, counting down.
GTACCTTTTATATCAAAAAATTAAAAAAAAAAAGTAAAAATGCCATGTGTTCTCTCATTATCACTATCCATTTATTTCATTATTATTGCATTTATGATTTTCTCTTATCATTAATACAAAGTGTACTCCTACTAGATTAATACAAAATGATATACATATAATTATGTANAAAAAAAAGTAAAAATGCCATGTGTTCTCTCATTATCACTATCCATTTATTTCATTATTATTGCATTTATGATTTTCTCTTATCATTAATACAAAGTGTACTCCTACTAGATTAATACAAAATGATATACATATAATTATGTACAATGACATATGTGTAATTTCTTTTTAATAGTAATTTTGAATTTCTTTTTAAATGAAAATAAATTAATAAAAATATAGTTAAAGATGAAAAACAAAATGATATTGACAACTTATATATATATATATATATATATATATATATATATATATATCTTTCCCTTTTAATAATGATTTTGAATCTTTCTTTAATAAAGAAAAATAATAATTATATCAAATTAACAATGGTTTTATAGTAAATTGACAATTTTGGGACACCCTAACTAGTTCAATGATCACATCTAGGTACATTGTATTTCCAAATTTACTTGGCAGGGACTAAGCTGCCATGCAACCCTTGTTATACTACCTTAAGTATTTTAGCTTCTCATCATTTTGAAAAAAATGAGGAATCATAAAAGTTGAAAAATGTGAGCATGTGATAAAAAATTATAAAAAATTGATGGAAGACATTCACATGCTTTGCTATTAACATTGGAATTCAATAAAGTTTGGAGGAATCCTAATTTTATAGTGTTGAAATAGTATAAATAGATTCAGCACTCTTAAAAATCCTAATAATTCATTATATACAATTTCAACCACAAAAATCTACAATTTCAATTATTTTTCTCAATTTATAACCTGTTTTTAAACTCCTAAAAATGCCCAGTAGTAAATAAGCTTCAACTATTTTTCTCAATTTATAACCCGTTTTTAGACTCCTAAAAATGCCCAGTAAAAAATAAAAGCTTAGAACGTTTATACTATTCACTATTTTTTTACGACACATTGAGTGGGGAAATTCACTTTTGATTTGGGAAATTGAGTGGTGATAATAGAGAACGGACCTCTGGAGAAGAACACTCCTTCGATGTCCACACAAAGTCTTACTACGAACAGTTTCGCGGAAAAGAAAAATAATCCCGCGTGTTGGTATAGAGGACGACGGATTCTGGAAGTATACGAAGTTAATATGTATAAAACTAGCATAGCTGCTAATACAGCAGCTGGAGAATGCCGAAAGGTATCCGCAGATAAAAAATTTATTAAATTTTATTATTGATTAACAAATAAATGGTTGCCCTTTATTTATCTGGTGTTAATATTTTAATTTTTGTTAATCGCTTATGTGGCAATCAATTAGCTATCAAAATAATTTTTAAATATGATTAGGTAAATGTAAAAAAGTAAACACATAAACGGATGTCTTTATAATAGCTAGGAAGTTAATGATTGAAATAACACCAATTTATTTTCTGTGACTACTAAGAATATTCCAGCCATATTTAATCCTGTCCATAGAAAACCTTTTGTTTTGAATACGTGATTCCACTAATAAGTTATATGGTTTTAAATGAGTGGGAATAAAATTTCCTTAATTGAACATATCCTACTATTTTTTAAACAATATATCATCATAATTTTATAAATTTATGCATTTAATTTTTGATTGGTTTAAATCATTCTGTTGATTTATTTTTACCGTTTGTGAGAAATTAAAAATAATTAAATAAAATTTACAAATTATAATACAACTGTATTTGAAGGTTCTGACACTACTGACACACATTGCAAATTAGAGAAACTCATTTGAAGGTTCTAACATGGCTGACACTACAGAAATGGATCAAACCTACAAATTATATTACTAGGCCGTTTGAAGTTTCTAACACTGCTCACACTGCAAATTAGAGCCTTTGACCACAAGTTATTGTACTCTATGTTTCATCTTCCTTTTAGGTGGTAATCTGTATTCAGATTTCTACTATCCTTCTTTACTTCCTATTATCACCTGCTCCATTAAAAGGATTATTACTAAGTTCATAATAATTAATATCAAAATATCCTTCTTTAATTCCTATTATCACTTGTTTCATTAAAGGATTATTACTAAGTTTATAATAATTAATATCAATTGGGTATAGTTCATGTGGTTGTGGTATAGAGTGTTAACGTTTTATTCTGGTTGGTTAATGATATGCTCATCTTATTATAAGTGTATTGTTGAAATGATTTCAAGTTTTGTTGTTGACTTGAAAGTATACAAATGAAAAATTTAAGTTTACCTTAAATACCATCCTGAAAATTAAAAAAAATTGGTTGAGATTTATTAGCACGAAAAAAAATTTAAAAAGCTTGAAAGAATTAAAAGTTATCAATCAATTACAAGTTGAATGAGTAATAGAACGGAATTTGAATGGGTTTGGAAATCAATTTGGAATTGTGCAAATGAAAAATCCAGGAATGTGAGAATCGAATCCTGTTGTTGACTTGGAATTGTGCAAATGAAGAATCTAGGGATGTGAGAATCCACGAGGGATCTAGCTCATCTTCAAATTCTAAAAGATCATGGATAATGATGTTAATTAAATTTGCAAATATATTGTAAGTGGCTAACACTATCTGGTTTTTAAATCGTGATATGATCCTGCATGTTTTAGATCTTTACTTTAATCTTGTCGTCCTTTGCTTTGTAAAGTGGGAGACACTGCAGCCATAAGTATGTTGGAACACCTCGCTAAAGTAGCAAATAATGTCAATTTGTAATAGGAAAGGATATAAATAGTAGTTAGTGGTTGCGGTGCACAAATTCCTTTAGAGAAGCTTCTCGAGAGTCCACTGTAGTTATAAATCTCTAGAGTCCATTGTAATTATATATAAAAGCTTAAGGCCTCACTGTGATCATCACAAGTGCCCAAGTGTCCTCATTTTGTAATCTTGTTTTATAATATTTGAAGTCATAGTCAGGTCAATGCTGGAGGACGGTTCCCCAATTTGTGATCAGTAGCTATTACAACATATTCTTTGCGTAGGTGGGAAGGAAGTGGTATCATAGTCAATTTCTACATCAGATTGGAGACGATCTCTGATAATACCACTAAAAAAGTACGATCCCCGACTTGGCACTTGTTGGGAACGACCTCTATCTTGTTCATTGGGACTTGCTATAATGTTTCTTTTCTGTATTTCATTTTTACAATACTTTATTCCTACACTGTTTTGCATTTCCATAAACTTAGTTAGACTATCACTATCTGGAAACACAATGTTCTCAATGCAATCTCTTCATAAATTTCTTAGCATTTTGTGTGCTCATGTTAGAGTTCGTTCATATTTTGAGATGTGATAGCTGCAGAGTGATAAGGAGACTGATTTTTCAGTTTGGGAGTTATAGGTATTTACAAGTGAATACAGAGACACATACAAATATATACACTTCTTCGAGGGAGAGTATGCTATGAATTCCTTGAATCTAATCTTGTTGAAGTTTGAATCCCATTGAGTCTGCCAACTCCTAAATTTTTAGTAGTTATTGTCATTGGTCGTTAATTTACTCTAGATCAAGTCCTATTAAATTATTAGTAATTATTGTCATTGGTAGTTAATCTACTCTAGAATATATTGAGAAAGGTATACTTTTGCTTTTCAAGACATAGTTGTCTATAGTCTTGTATTATCATGAAATATTTTATTACGAGGATTTATTTATTTAGATCTCAAATTTATTAGTACTATTTTATTTCTCATATTTATGAAAATCATTGGAATATCTAGTAAAAAAAAACGTAAATTAACACATCATTCACACAAATGAAGACAACATGTATTGAAGGAAACTCAATATGGGAGAAAACCCACCTAGAAGACAAGTTCTATGCTTTGTTTTCTTTTCTTCAGTTATGAAACGCAATTACATAATCTCCTACTTCATCTCTTATGCTCTCAAAATCTCACACCTAGATATTTTGTTAAACTATAAAACAATTACAATCCTAAAGAATGCTAAAGAATGGAACCCCTATGTGTCTTTTTTGTAAATTCTAACCTTGTACAATATATACTCCAAACATATATTCAGAAAAAGAACAGAAAAGATACAATGACAAATACAATCATTACACAGAGGTTTTTTCCCTGGAAACGCAAAGCGGGAAAACCAACATATTCTATATTATTCATTGTGATACATTGTTTATAATACAATATACATATAGGTGCCAGCGGCACCCAAAACCTTAACCCAATGACCTAGATTAGTCCAAAACCCTAATTCCTTAACCTGAAATAGAAAACCATCAACAAAAACCATGTGCCGAAAGACAACCTAAATACATGACACTTTCTCGAGCCAGAACAAATATAACACATACCATTGGAATACTACTACTCGTGCAAAGAATATAACACACACCCAACATTTTTAATGGATGGGGTATTGTAATTATAGATTTTCTTAGTTATCTCAATCCCCTCTCTTACAGGTTCATTGTCTTCTGCTCATCAAGAGATTTCCAATTATGGTTATTTCACTCAAACTAAGTTCGAGATCAAAAGTTATGTCCTTTCTAAAATTCCTTGGCCTTCGACCCATATACCATTGACATGTTGCATCCATGTAACACCTCAGTGCATTCGTCATCCGACATGATGAAAATATTGCACTTATGCAGAACCATCCGAGCTATTGCTCAAACTCTTTACTAGTACTCTGATGACTTACCTACCACAAATATGGTATCGAAGAATATTCCCCTTAAATGTCGTCTATTTCGAGCTAGAACAACTCGAGCAGTTTCCTTACTCTAAGACCATGGTATCAAAGAATATACCCTTCTCTTTAATGGACAGTTGTGAGCATAAATTGCAATCACCCGATAGATGGTTGGGATTGATTCAAATCCTAAGGTTCTTTAACTAGTTAGACTCCATTGAACTCATCCAGTTATGCGTAAGTGACACTTGTCACTCTAAACTCACTCCAAATGCCCCACTAGAAAGCCATGTCGGCCATGAAGTTTAAACTCCGTTCTGATAACTTAGAGAGGGCTCACGAAAAATCAATGACTGTCATGCCCTCTTTCCATTTTAGGATATACGATCAAGATATTCCCTCCATCAGACTTGCATTTCTAGGCCATCAAAGGATTTCTCTGAATCCATCAAGGTCGTACTTTGAAAGCATCCAACATTGGGCGAGCTAGGTTCGCACTCAATATCTCCACCTAATCAAATAATGATGTACATGTTTTCCCTAACGTTCCCCATCATATCTCACCCTTTCAACTTACTTATGGGAACCATAATGATCAACCACAGAGAATTCATCCCTCGTGCTTATATATCGACAACCCATATTGATTGGACTTCGGGACCCTTTCTTCAGAGTTATTCTCATGATACATGAGATTTTCTTTCGAAGGTATCACTTCGACAAGTTTGTCTTCAGATTCATTTTTCCACAACGTCCAAGGGATCTATCCAACATGGTGACCCTGATTTCCCACTAATCAACAATCACGATCTCTTCAGATCAACGGTTGAGGACCTTCACTAACCAACACCGGGTTTGTGGAGTCATGTTGTCTACTCTAAGGAATTTTCCATTTTTCGAGTCGTGCTAGACTTAGGTTTCTAATTCTCAAGGACTCTAGATGGTCCCTCGCTTCTAAGAACTATAGAACTTAAGGATAGTGACTCACATTTTTTTTAGACTCTCTAGACATGGAACATATATGGTGTTCAAACATGTAACAATATACACTCATTCATTTTTACGATTTAACCAAATGTTAGTATACATCACAACATGGTTCATCCTACCACATTCAAGACATAGGATAAGTATACAAATATTCTCTTGGATTTAAACATTCATATACACTAACAAACATCTATTCCATTATTAAGCATTCACATAAGCCATTCACAACCAGTTCAATGCAAACGAACAATTATCTGATAAAGGATTGATCGAATCCAACTGACTTAGATAGGATGTATTTCCTTCCAACCTTAGGATTTGTTGTAGAGTCACTTCCTACAACACGCCACCCATGTGACAAACCATGATACCACTAAGGAAATCAACTCAACAAGGCTCCAAGCTTGTTATGATTCGAGAAGGTTAGTCTCCTTCTACCTCTGACATGGCAGAAGTTTCCACTTCGCACTGAGCTCTGGGTCTCTAGGTTTATCATGTGGTTTATGAACTAAATTTCTTCTGCACAAGGGAGTTTTTTATTTATTTAAAGTCCCTAAGAGACCTCCCCTTCTAGTGTTGGTTTTTATCTAGTAAGCACCAAGCTCCATCCCACTATTTCTCTAGTTTGGAATCTGGGTCATCTTTGTTTAGGGTGATCATCATCAACTTGGACAAGATTCCTATTTTTTGCCAGAAATCTATATGTTTCTCATCTCTGAGCCATTTTTTCCTTCCCTTCACCTCTAATTTTCTCCATCCGTTCTCTCTCCATTCCCTCGAGCTCTCTATTGAATTCTACAAACGTAAGTTGCAGTCCGTTGTTTTTCAATCTGAAGGGGAAGTTTGTGGTAGTTCCTTTCATTCATTCAATTGGCCATTCATTTTACATATGGTTCAATTACAATAGTCATTACTACACAACCACCTTTATGACATTCTCTTTAATTTTCACGTGGTCTCTTCCATTAGTCTGGTGTGCTAGTTGTGAAAGCATCGTGTTTTTAAATATATATAAGATTTTTGTGAAAGCTTTCTATTTTATTCATTGATGCGTCTCATCTTCATTTCACTCAACCATCCCATCAGTCTTCTACTTCATCAATCTTTTGGTGTATCATAGCCAATAATTATCAACGTTGTTTCCTTTGAGTCAATAGTTTGGTGTTTATATTAAATCAAAATGAAATTACATGCCTCATATTATTTACAAATGAAGTTTGTGCATAATTACAGTCTTGGTAGGGTGTTACACCCTCTCTTCCTAGTAGAATTATATTTAACATAGTCTTATCGAGCAATTTCAATGCTAAACAATGGTAAAGAATGTAGCCCCTCTCTTCCTAACATCCAAATATCTATATAGGGTTAGGCTTTTTGCATCATCAAGCCTCAATTAGCAATAAGATTTAGGTGTGGCTAGCCCCACATGCTTGAGGACTTGTCCTCCACTGCTACCATGGTGGTCAAAGGAAGAAGCCATAACTTTCACATATAAACTTTGATTGAGGTGATTTTCATATTGTTGGAAAGTTTTCTTATAAAACAATGTCAAGAGCTTGGGAGCTATGATTTTAAACTTTTGATCTCAAAAAATCTCTTTTGATGTCTCAAAATAACTCTAGAAAGTTCCAGAACCCAAATATTCAAATAGAAACCAGCCACTAAAATAGACCTCCCAAGCCAATTCCTATACTCTTTCCACCAAAATAGACCAAAAATCAATTATTGTGTAAGTGTTATGTTAAATTATGTGATTATCAGCGCAAACATGGAATGTTAGGGGAGGAGACCATTCACTCTAATCACAATTCAAATCAATGTATGTGGTCTTGAACAAATTTCAATGTTCGACACCTCAAATATCCTTCCCATGACACGTCCATTTGATCATGAGCATAGATGTCGTTTCTCTTATATCGAATAAATTTCAATGTTAGACTACTCATTTACATTTCCTATTACTTGTTCTAGATTCTATGAGATGTACACAACTAATATTGTATGTACAGAGATGTTTGGATATTGTATTAGCTCTTTGTCACAGGGGTAAAGTGAAATTTTCCATTTTCCATGATATATCAATGTCACTAGAGGCTAACAATAAGGTCAGATTTCTACTGGTCTTATAAATTATTATACTACCTTACGTATTTGTATTTATACGTCCCATCATTTATGTAAAAATAAAATGTGAGTAAGTGATAAAAATTTAGTAGAGAAATTCACTATTCCTTTTTCTGATACATTGAGTGGGGAAATTCACTTTTGATCGGGAAATTGAGTGGAACTGCACTCCTTCCATGTCCAGACAAAATCTTACTATGAACAGTTTCACAGAAAAGAAAAATAATCCAAAAAGATGATGACAGGAAATGCCTACTTACGTTCCGAAAACAAATAAATTATATACATAATTGATTGCAACTATGCTAATGGGATCAACTCAGTATGAATGAACGACAACCCCTTCTCAACTCGTAACAATGTAAAGGATCTCCAAATATGATATAATAATCAGGAGAGGACGATGGGTTTCTGGAAGTATAAAATTAATATATGATAGGTTTTATTACGTCGATAGGCATTCCCCCTATTGGAATCGCTCGATTAATCATCCTTTTAATTACAAAATTTAATCTGCTGGAAAAGAATTCAAGATTCTAACATATTCTCGTCTTACATTTATATTTACATTACTTTGTATGCATAATATTTATAGGATGATGTCGTGTGTAATTATATCAAACGTTAGTGCCACGTCTAACATGCAATTCAACTAACACGGTGGTGGTAGCTGGATAATTACATTGTATGCATAATTCCGTAGTAATTACATTGTATGCGTAATATTTATGCATAATATTTACATTGTGCATAGTATTTACACCAGTGTTTATTTCTGAAAACAAATGCGAAATGGTTCAATGTGTTCATTACAGTAATTACATTGTATGTGTAATATTTATGCATAGTATTTACACTAGTGTTTATTTCTAAAAACAAGGGCAAAATGGTTCAATGTGTTCATTACAAAATCGCTTAGTAATTACATTGTATGCTTAATATTTATGCATAGTATTAAAATGTGAATAATATTTACACGAGTCTTTATTAACAAGAGCAAAATGGTTTAATGTGTTCATTACAAAATCGCTTAGTAATTACATTGTATGCTTAATATTTATGCATAGTATTAAAATGTGAATAATATTTACACGAGTCTTTATTTGTAAAAACAAGTGCGAAATGGCGTAGTAATTACATTGTATGCGTAATATTTATGTATAGTATTTACATTGTGCATAGTATTTATGCAAACAAGTACGAAAGGGTTCAATGTGTTCATTACAGAATCACGTAGTAATTACATTGTATGCATAGTATTTATGCATAATATTTACATTGTGCGCTAGTATTTACATGAGTCTCTACATTGTATGAGTAAATATAGACTTGGGAAGTGAGTGTGTGTCTAGATTACATTCAATGTCGTAATATATTAATCACAAAGAACATTTAGACTTGGAACCCAATCACATTCTAACATTCTATGTAAGTTGACACCCCAATCACATTCTAACATTTTGTCTAAGTTGACAATACTTGCAATGTGTTCAAACTCATCTGTTGTCTCTCTCTGTGTATGCTTAGTATATACATTGTGCACACAAAAAAAACATATTTACCCTAATATTTTTTAGGGTTTATAAAGATTATTTTAATTTGTTTGGATTTATTGAAGTTTATTAAGGCTATTTTAATATTTTAGGGTTTATTAGGATTAGGGTTCTATTAGTTATTTGATTACATATATTATCTCTACTAAAATATAACACATAGATTAATTATTAAGATATTATTATATTAAGAGAAACAATATAATATTAATTATTAGTATTTAATAAAAAAATAATTTTTTTATTACATTTATTATATTCAAAAATACAATATTAATATTAATATTAATTATTTAATTACATTATTTTTTATATTTTAAATTAAAGTTTTAATAACAATACAATATTTACATCAACCTACATTTTTTTTATATATTAATAATAATAATATAGTAAGAACATTTATATAAAAAAACATATTTTTATATAATTGTTTGATATTAAATAACATTACATTATATTACATTAAATATAATTATTAATATATTATTATATTATAAAAAAAATTACTATCAATATTAATTATTAATATTTAATTACATTTATTATATCAATAAAAAAACATTTTATTTATTAATATTTAATTACATTTATTATATCAATTAAAAAACATTTTATTATTTTAAAAAAAAATGTTAATATATAATATTAAGAAAAAAACAATATTATATTTTTTATAAAAATTAATATTTATTATTTGATTACAATATTAATATTAATTATTTAATTACATTATTTTATATTTTAAACTAAATGTTAATAAAAATATATTAAAAAAAAACAACATTTATATAAAACATATTTTTATATACTTATTTGATATAATAAACATTAGATTATACTATAATTATTAATATATTATTATATTATATAAAAAACCATTATCAATATTAATTATTAATACTTATACTATAACTATTAATATATTATTATATTATATAAAAAAACATTATCAATATTAATTATAAATACTTATTACTATTATATCAAGAAAATCACTATGAACACAAAATTTATATTTATTATTTAATTACAAAAAATTTCAAGATATAACATCAACAAAAAAAGACAATGTCATACATTATATTAGAAAAAAAACATCATATAATTATTTTATATCATTTATTATATGAATTAAAAAAAAAACACATTATATAAATAAATAAATTTATATAAGAAACCTTAATACATTTGTTATATTAAAAAAAATACAATATTAATATTAATTATTTGATTAAGAAAAATGCAATATCAATATTATTTATTATATCAAGAAAATATAAAAACAAAATGTATACTAATAATATATTAAGAAAGAACACATTTTATATTTTTGTTAAATTTAAGATATTTTATATTTGTGGAAATATATAAATAACTTTTTTAAAGATTTCATTATAAAAAAATTATTTTCCATGAAAATTTTATTTTATTATAAAATATAAAAATAATATAATATATACAAAGAAAACATCATGACATGAAATAATTTGTCATCTTTGTGACACTAAAATGGTTGAAGTTGAAAAACACTTTTTCCTAAAATGGTTCACTTAAAGGTTCCTATATTGCATTAATTTTTTTTTTAAGCTTCACCAAAGATTAATTTTTGGAATGTGTGGAAGGCAAACCAACCTTTTCAAAAGATGAAAATGCCACACACATTGAAATATTAAGAACAAAACAAGACGTTACAACGTGATGAACATAGTAATGTTTTGTTATGTTGAACATATTAGCGTTGGACAATGAAGAACATAGTAATGTTGCAATCTAACGAACATAATAATGTTGCAATGTGATGGACATAAATTGATGTCGTAATTTCATGAACATAGGCATGTCATTGTAACATAAATAGACATTGCACTCTAGTGCACATCATCTTGTCATTGCAATGTGACACACTTATTCTAACGTCGCAATGTGATAAACAATTTCAACAATTGCAATTGTCAAACAAACCAACTTTTCAATCTACCAAACATATTAATGACACAATGTGATGAACATAGTGAAATTGCAATCTACCAAACATAGTAATGTCACAATATGTGATGAACATAGGCATGTCATCGCAATGTGGATAGTAAGGTCGCAATGTAATGAACATAAACAGAAGTTGCAATGTATCCCACATCACCCTGTTATTGCAATATGATGAACATTTCCTCACATTGCAATGTGATGTACATATATTGATGTCACAACATGACAAACTCATCTAATCATCGCAATGTGACGAAGATATACAGACATCATAATGTGACAAACATTTCCAAACGTCACAATGTGTCAAACATATATGGATGTGGATAGGCGCATTGTCACATTGTGTCACACATCATCTTATCGTCGCAATGTGATGGACATTTCTTGATGTTGCATTGTGATGCATTTCTTCCAACATCACAATGTGACAAAACCCACCAACACAATATGATGAGCATTGTTAATTGTTGGCGAATATGATGAACATCACAATGTGATGAATATTTCATGATGTTGCATTGTGACACACTTATTCCAAAGTCGCAATGTGACAAAAAATTCCAAATGTCGTAATGTGTTGAGCATAGTAACGTTGATATCTACCAAACATAGTAAAGTCGCACTGTGACGAACACATAGCATTGAAATGTGATTAAAATATAGTGTTGCAATATGACGCACATAGTAACGTCACAACGTTATGAACATAGTAACATTGCAATCTACAAAACATAGTAACATCGCGATCTGATGAAAATAGGCATGTCGTCACAATGTGGATAGTAGCATCGCAACGTGTCAAACATAAATATATGTCACAATGTGACAAACAATTATGAATATTGCAATCGTATGAACATAGTAAATATATCATCGCAATATGGAAAACATTTCCTCACATTGCAAGGTGACACACATATCCTGACATCGCAATGTGACAATCACTTCCAAACATCGCAATGTGACAAACACTTCCAAACATCGCAATGTGTCGAACATAGTAAACATGCAATCTACCAAACATCATATTGTCACGATGTGATGAACACATATGGACGTCGCAATGTGACAAAAATTTCCAAACGTTGTAATGTATCGAGCATAGTAATGTTGCCATCTACCATGCATAGTAACATAACAATGTGACAAACATATATAGACACCCCAATGTGACAAACATTTCCAAACATCGTAATGTGTCAAACATAGTAACAATACAATCTACCAAACATAGTAGCATCACAATGCAACGAACATATATGGATGTCACATTGTGATGAACATATACCCACGTCACAATGTGACGAACAATTACGAACATCACAATGGGACAAACAAAACCTATTGTCACAGTTTGATGTACACAACCCAATGTGTCGCACTGTGATGAACACATAACATTGCAATGTGATGAAAATATAGTGTTGTAATATGACAAACATAGTAACATAGCAATGTTATGAATATTGTAACATTGCAATATATGAAACATAGTAACATCACTATCTCATAAAAATAGACACGTCATCGCAATGTGGATAGTAGTGTCAAAATGTGTTAAACATAAATATATGTCACAATGTGACTGACATAAATACATATCGCAATGTGTCCCACATCACCCTTTCGTCACAATATGGAAAACATTTCCTCACGTTGAAAGTGATGCACATATCCTGACATCGCAATGTGACAAACACTTTGAAACATCAGAATGTGTCGAACATAGTAAAATTGCAATCTACCAAACATCATATTGTCACGATGTGATAAACATATATCAACATCGCAATGTGACAAACATTTTCAAACGTTTTAATGTATCAAACATAGTAATGTTTCCATCTACCATGCATAGTAACATCACAATGTGATGAATGTATACAGACATCCCAATGTGACAAACATTTCCAAACATCATAATGTGTCGAACATAGTAACAATACAATCTACCAAACATAGTAACATCGTAATGAAACAGACATATATGGACATCACATTGTGGCAAACAAATATGCACGTCACAATGTGACGAACAATTACGAACATCACAATCGGATGGACATAAATTGGAATTGTAATGGGACAAATGCAATGCGATAGACATTTCCAAACGTGACAATGGGACAAACAAAACCTATTGTCGTAGTTTGTTGTACACAACCCAATGTGCCGATGTGATAAACATTTTTGGATGTTTCCATGTGACAAACATAACCAACTATCGAACTATGAAAAACCTATTCCAATGCTCTATCATGAGAAACATAAACCTTCATCGTAATATGATGACCATAAACTTATGATATCAAGTGATGAACAAAAGCTAATGTCACAATGTGATGAACAAAAACTTATGTCAACATGTGATGAACAAAAGCTCATTTCACAATGTGATGAACAAACATTGATGTTGGCATGTGACGAACAAACCATGATGTCGCAATTTGACGAACAAAATATGATCAACAGTAATTCAGTAATGCAATAAACTACGGTGAACATAATCAACATGGCCCACCATAATGAGATCCACATGGTCAATGAAGGCCAACCATGGGCATGTTCAACCATAATAAACTCTAATCAAGCATAGTCAACGATGGTCATGGTCCACCTCACTCAACCATGATGAAGGACAACCATGGTCAACCATAGCCAACCTTTCCTTCCCAAAGTGAGCCAAGGTCTACCAAAGTAAACCGTGGTCATGGTCAACCATAATTATTTTCATTTTCAATTAAGGTATTATTGTATTAATACATGAATAATATATTATTAATGTTTTACTACTTTAATAACGTATTTATTAATACATTATTAATTTATTAATAATTAAATATGTTATTTTATACATTAATATCTTAATTCTTTACTAATGTTTTATTAATTGATTTAATGTATTAAAGGTATGAAATAATTTGTTTATTATTACTTTAACAATGTATTATTAATATTTTACATTATTATTATATTAATACTTTAACAATGTAGTAATTAATATTGTATAAATGTACTACTTAATTAATACAATATATTATTAATGCATTAATTAATTAGTACTTTTTATCATACATTTATGTAAATTAATACTTTAATTTATACATTATATTAGTATAGTAATGTAATACTACTTTAGTAATGTATTTATTAAAAATGTTTTAATTTATTAATTACTTAAATTAATACATTACAATATACATCAATGCCATTTATAGTCATGACCATAAGAAACCATAATGATGGTCCACCATAATCAACCACAATCATTTTAAATAAATGTATTAATACTTTAATAATGTTTTATTAATATATTAATTTATTATTGTATTAATACTTTAACAATGTATTGGTGAAAAATGTATTAATGTATTAATCAATTCATACATTACATTCTTAATGTATTAATATTTAATGTGTTACATAATGCATTAATACTTTAATTTATATATTACAACAATATAATAATGTATTGTTAATATATTAATAGTTTATTATGTTACATTATGGATTAATGTAATAATGTATTATTTTATTAGTGTATTAATACATGACCAATATATTAATAATTTAGTAATCTATTTTTTAATGCATTTACTATATTTATTTATTGATATATTTAAAATATTATTTTATTATTTTATTATTACCTTATCAATGCATTAATTAATTCATTAATGCATTATACTTTAATATATTAATGTATTGTACATTAATATTTTAATGTAATACATTATACATTTATGTAATGTATTACTAAATATATTAATAGATTACATTATCAATGTAATCTATTAATGTGTTACACTAATTATGTTACATTATTCATTAATGTAATAATGCATTATTTTATTAGTGTATTAATACTTTATTAATTTATTAATAGTTTAGTAATCTATTTTTTAATGCATTTAATGTATTTATTGATATATTTAATGTATTAATTTATTACTATATTGTTACCTTATTAATGAATGAATTAATTAATTAATTAATGCATTACATTATTAATCTATAAATCATTTAATATGTTACATTACACACTAATGTAAATTAATACTTTAATTTATAAATGTTAATTATGTATCATATTAATATTACATTTCACATAAATGTATTATAAATTAATGTATTAATGTATAATATTAATTTATAATATATTACTGTATTATACTTTAATATATTAATGTATTATACATCAATATTTTAATGTAATACATTACACATTAATGTATTACTAAATACATTAATACATTACATTATCAATGTTTCAATCTATTAAAATGTTATTAAAACTTTAATACATTTAACCATCAATTAATACTTTAATTTATACATTTTTACTATAAATTAAATTTTTATTTATATATTCAATTAATGTAATATTAAATTATTATATTAATTAAATGTATTAATTTATTAATGGTCGTTTCCAATGCATGTTGGTTGTCAACTAGCAACAACCACTTTATAAAAGTGGTTGATATGCATCGATGTTATAACCCTAAATTGCACCACACATGCTTACCTGACATCAGGCCAACTCATATCCCTTCTTGGCCAAAGCACTGCTGAACAATTCTTTGAAAATCCTCTTTTATAAAGACCCACACGCCCTAATCCATTACTGCATGTGTGTACACACTGGCTGGCCCCAAAGAACCCGCGTGGACCGACAAAAGCACGAAAAAATGAAAGTTGTCGGCGGAGCACAAAAGCTATGGGTGAGTCAACTAAAACTCTCGACCATGCATGGCCGAGGGTTCATCCAAATACCTATTTCCTTCTAGCCTATAAAAGAAGGGGTAGGGGTCCCATTTGGAGGAGGAAAAATATAGAAAATAAACTCTGCCCTTTATGTATTCCCATTGTCCCAACCCTTTAGCCTTTCCTTGTGCCAAAGGAGGTTCAAAGCAAAGCAGTTGAAGGACAGAAGAAGAGGAGCCCAGGATCAGGTTCGAGGAGCAGTGGTCGGTCTCAACTTTTGTAATTTGCTTCATTCTAAGTAATAAAGAAAATTATTTCCCCAGTATGGTCACTCATTTTGTTGTTGGGAAAATCTCCCTGCGGACTAGCAAATAGAGTTCAGACTTTGCATGCAGTTATGACCAAAGAGAAATTACTTTCCACCTTCATCCCTAGATTTAAATCCCCTTTTCTTAGTAAATGCATGGAAAGATCAACCTACCTCGTTCCTGACGTTTGATGTCGATCCTCTGTTGTGATTGATTACTATGCAGGGAGTCAAGGACCACCTTCGCATAGTATGTCGGTAGGTTCGACACTGTTTTCTTTAAACAAAACGTTTGGTAACAACACCTTCTCATCAGCCACTTTACCGACTGGGGGAAACCCCATTTTTGGGCAATCTACTCCTATGTAGGGTACTATTCCTGCACAGGGGGAAAACCTAGCAGGACCTTGGAATTCAGGGCAGGGATCTGCTCCCTCATCCAGAATGTTGATCTGGGGTAATTCTTTCCACAATCAATGGATCCCCAGACAAACTACTATGTCTATCCCCATGGGACCGACATGGGGTAATCCTTCCCAAAGTCCTTCAAATATAATGCATGCCCAACCATCTATGTCCTATTTGGGAAATCAGTCGATGATGTCTCCACATATGCAAAATCCATACGCTCGTCAAGGCCAAGGTTTCTACCAAAATCCGGGCCAACAGCCAAACGTTTCTTGGCAACCTGGTGCGAGTCAAACTCCAGGCCCCTTTTTCCCAGGTTATCAGCAACAACCCAAACTCCCGTTCCTGGCGACTTTACACTTGCTAGATTTGACAAGGTTGTTTAATTACCCTATTTGTCACGATCCGTGTTGGCCTCCTATGCCGACGAAGTTTCCTTCGGACATTCCAAAGTTTGAATCCAAGCCTAACGAAGATCCATGAGATCGTGTAACTACCTTCCATCCTTGGTGCTCATCTAACTCATTGAAAGATGACTCCATACAGTTGTGATTGTTTCAATGTACTCTCATTGGGAGTGTCGCAAAATGGTACATTGATCTTGATCGCTCAAGGATTTCCTACACCATTTTCAGTTACTTGTGAGATACGACATTGGTACAGAGTTGCTCGCCAATTTTGACCAAACAACAGCGGACCATATGTCTGATCACATCTGAGAATGGAGACGCCGGAAGAGTTTAATCAAGGTACGAGTCCCACCAACATTCCTGCTAGAGTGGTTTTTTAAGTCTTTGGTCCCGCAGTTATCCAAAGACGTCGCGACATCTGGAGTTTTCTCTGAAGAAGATGCCATCATGAGGGCTCAACAGTTTGAGCTCATCTATTCTCAGTCTGGTTTATTATACAACATCTTTCCAGATGCACCACGTTCAATACTAGATAAAACTAGACAGAGAGTTGGACCACATGCTGATGGTATTGTCAGTTCATCACAAACAAAGCCCGCTGAGCAATTGACAAAGAAGTTGCAGTAGTTATCCATAAAACACACAGCGGCTAGCCAAACTACTACTTTGGCTTCTCCCTCTACCAAAATGTCAGAAGTACACACAGTGCAATCGACTAAACCAAAGGCCACCCACCAGCATGAAGGGAAGAAAAAACAAGAAAAGAAGGGTAAGGGGGATAAAAAACCCAACGATAATGTTGGCGGGGACAACACTGAAAAATGGAAGGTGAGGTATCCATGAAACTTGTGCATGGAAGACCACTCGACCCATCTATGTCCTCGACTTGCAGAGGCCCAAAAATTTGTCATGCAGCAACAGCAGGCAGTGTTGACTAATCCATTTCAACATGGGCAAAATATAATTCAAACCTCTGCAAGAACGGAAGGGGGCAGCCAAGAAACCTGCCCGCCTCCAAACAACCCTACATCCACGAATGTATATATGGTTAGGGGTGATGCTTTTATATCGACTAGAGAGAACGACTATAGTAAACTAAGCACTTCTAAGAAGGGTAAAGAAGCTGACCTCCCATCTCTTCCTCTACAGATTGAGAAGACGTTGGGAGAAACAATGACATGCATTCAAAAAGGTGCATTTAAAAAGGCTTCTCATAACCCAAACACAAGGGTCGCCCAGAACTACTCTATGGTGGAAGATTTATCACAAACCCCTTGTGTGATGTCTTCTTTGGAGGTCCTTCAAAGCTACCCTGCTCAGAGGAAAGCCTTGTTAACCTCTTTGGGCTCTACTAAGGCCTGTAATTCGGGTACCATCATGTTAGATACAACCAACTTAAAACCTCATCTGCCTTACCACGTAGTATTTCAGATAGTAGTGGCTTATCCCACGAAAATGTTTACATGGAATATCTTCCGCACGGTGGTCGACGAGGGTGCCTCGACATGTGTTATGTCGTTGGCATGTTGGAAGGCCATTGGCTAGTCCATATTTTCTCCATCACCTACTTTCCTCGCTGCTTTCGACGGTCGTTTGTTCCAACCACATGGAATCGTTCCTTCTTTCCCCGTGCAATTAGGAGGGAAAACCATGTGTGTCGAAGTAGATGTAGTCAATGCTCCCCTTGACTATAACCTCTTGTTAGGACATATTTGGACTTATGCTATGCAAGATGTGGTTGTTACAATTTTTCGGGTCTTGTTGTTTCCACACAAGGGCTGGATAGTGACCATCGATTAATTGTCTTTCTCCAAACCTGACCCGGCTTTGGGGGCATCAACGGTCCTGATGATTGATAATCCTCAACCAGGTGTCGTCAACGTAGGATTTGGTTTGTGCCCATCCTTGATGGGTACCTTTGATTACCCACCTCCTCACAACGATATCAAATTTATATCTAATCACCATAAGGTTGATATTTTTCAAGTTTTGTCGTTCCGCACGACTTACTTCGATGATCCATGGATACTTCCTTCCCCATCAACCACGATGGATGAGGCAAGGCACCCAAGTATGTCCATGCTCTTCTCCTCCGCTGAAGTAGCGTACTCTTTAGTCCAACAAGCTTCAGCTAACATTGATCCAACTCCTGCACAAGAGTTAGATCCACTTCTAGTGCCTATTTGGACTCATGGTTCTCTCGCTAACACCGATTCATTAGACTCATTCTTTCCCTTTGACAAAGAAGTAATCAAAGCAATGACTAGTCCAGACAAACCTTGGGAAGATCTTCATCACAGATCATATTTCCTCCCAAATTTAAGCCGAATCGAAGCAGGAGAATTCACCATGACTATGACTGGAGATAGGTCTTGTCATACTAATCCCTTAGCTACACACAAGATCTATGCTGAGGGTAATATGGAAACCATTGCTGAAATGACACCTATCAATATCTCTAGAACCCTTGGCATCATAGACAATGTTTTTGTCGGAGCATACAGCTCCCCCGAGGAGATGCCAGGCATCGACCCACAAAGAGTCTATCATGAGCTAACTTTGTTGTTTTTTAAGCTCGCTTTGAGATCCAAAATCAACATCCAGCGAGACTGCATTTATGATTTTCGATCTCGTCCGGATTAACTGAGAAAAGTAACCATTATGGAGTCTTCTTAAATCCCTTTTCAAACTCCTTAAAGATCAAAGGATTGTTGCGTGACCTTGTTTCTTCACACTCATTCAATTAGTCTAGAAGAACATTCCTTAAATGGGTCTTCTTTTAAACCCTTTTCAGACCCTCTAAACATGAAAAGATTGTCGAGCGATCTTGTGGCCTTTCATGCTCGTTAAACTGAAATTTGAAGTCACGTCTGTCTGGCGGTAGTTTACCCCTTTTTCGGTCCGGACAATCAACTGTACGAAGAAAGGTATACTCTATGGAACTTCATCTCTATAGAAGAGTACTCTTAGGTATAATGTTATCCCTTTTTTGGGCCTGAGGGACTAAACTTACGAAGAAGGAACCCCCACGGAGTTCATAAATAAGCTTTTTTCAGACTCCCTTAAATTGAAAAGATTGTCGAGTGACCTTATTCTTTCACACTCATTAAATTGGTCCAGAAGAATATTCCTGATGGAGTCCATAGTTAATCTTTTTTCAGACTCCTTAAAAATGAAAAAATGGCTGAGTGACCTTGTCTTTATCACACTCGTTAAAATTGTTTTGAATAGATGTCTTGTCGGTGCTAGTTTACTCCTTTTTCAAACTGACTAGACTACCTTCGAAAAAGGTACCCCAATGGAGTCTCCTTTTATGTTTTTTCAGACTCTCTAAATATGAAAAACCACCGAGCTTACCTTCTTTGGGCTCGTTAAACTTACATCGAAGGACATTACCATTGTGTGTTTTTTTAACCGCGTTTGCATACCTTATATGCCAGCCTTGTAACAATTTGCTTCTGCGTCTTAACACCCTTTGCCCCTAGAGAATTTTTCCTGAGTATCATTATTCTAAACATCAGTCTTGTCCTCATGCCTTGCACTTGTATGTTTGTAACACTTGTTCCTCCATTGTGATGTAAAAATTCCTTTATTCTTTTTCCACAATTATTGAAAAGAACAAAAAAAATTCAAATATACCCCAAAAAGAGGAAGGGAAAAGTATTTTCTTTATGGGTATCATAATGAGTCGCCCTTGGATAAAGCACATCTGTTTGTTTGTTCATTAGACTATGGGATGTAGTACGACCTTAGGAAGATCTTCTCGCTATATAGAGTTGTGTCCTCCACCGTTTGGTTATCCTTCCAAATATATGGAGAGTTTGCGTTGCCTACTTCTTCGTAGACTTATGATTAACATACATGTTGCCTAAGTCTCATCATTTTTTGTGCTATTGTCCAAGGAAAGTTTGTCACTAAGCCTGAGTCAGCCCCTCTGCAATATGTCTCTTGTCCTCATACCCGGCCATCCTGAACATCCAATCAAGTCCTTGTTCGAAATCATTGAAGCCTTCAGTCTGATCATCAATATTATCAAGTCCATGACCGACGAGCCATCAAAGACCTATGGGCAGTGCATTCGTACACTCATATTACACTCCTACCCAAGCTTTGAAGATTTTGAAGTTGTTGCTCGAGCTCTGAAGATATCATCTCCAACCATCAGGCTGAATCATCTTCTGGAAGATGGATACTCTATATGTATATCTTTCTGATTTCGAGATGTAGCTCTGTTGTGTATTGTTCATAGTTACTCTTTATAGTTATTTGACATGGATCTACAGTGTATTTGATTGGTAGCCATGGTTCTATTTTATCTCGAGCATGGGTATGCCCGCCTCGGTGAGACTTTTTTTATTTTGCAGATGGCACCTCTCAGTTCCTGATCCTTGGGCTTAATCGTTCGACACATCAATAAAGATTGGTAATGTATTTTGGCCATCAGATGCTCTTCTGACCTCACACATTAGGGGGCATCTGTTATAACCCTAAATTGCACCACATATGCTTACCTGTCATCAGGCCAACTCATATCCTTTCTTGGCCAAAACACTGCTAAACAAATCTTTGAAAATCCTCTTTTATAAATGCACATGCACCCTAATCCATTACTGCATGCGTGTACATGTTGGCTGGCCCAAAACAACCCGCGTGGACTAACAAAAGAACAAAAAAAGGAAATTTTTCGACGGAGCACAAAAACTATGGGTGAGTTAACTGAAACTCCTAGCCATGCATGGTCGAGGGTTCATCCAAATACCTAGCTCCTTCTAGCCTATAAAAGAAGGGGTAGGGGTCACATTTGGAGGAGGAAGAATATAGCAAAGAAACTCTACCCATTTACATATTCCCATTGTCCCAACCCTTCAGCCTTTCCTTGTGCCAAAGGAGATTCAAAGAAAAGCAGTTGAATGACAGAGGAAGAGGAGTCCAGGATCAGATTCGAGGAGTAGTGACCGGTCTCAACTTTTGTAAGTTCACTCATTCTAAGTAATAAATAAAATGATTTTCCCGTCCCAATTCATGAATTGTTTATATTTTGATCAGTATATGTTTGGATTTCTAACCCATTAGTATATAAGTAGTATGCATGCATAGTTGTTTCTTGTCTTGAATGCAGGTCATCTTTGGAAGGAGTATTGCGAACAAGTAATCAAGCACAACGAAGGATCAACATCAAACACCGGGAACGAGGTAGGTTGATCTTTCCATGCATTTACTAAGAAAAGGGGATTTAAATCTAGGGATGCAGGTAGAAAGTAATTTCTCTTCGGTCATATCTGCATGCAATGTTTGAACTCTATTTGCTAGTCCATAGGAATATTTTCTCAACAACAATTGACCGACATCATTAATTTGGAAAGGTTAAAAATGGCATCGATCGGCGTATATCAACCACATTTATAAAGTGGTTGTTGCTAGTACATATATGTTAATATGTATAAAATTAATGGACTATGAGCCTTGCGTCGGGAATATCAGATTTAAATTGATTTAAATATGTGAATCCACTAATGGGTTATATGGTTTTAGATGTGAACATTTGTCATTCATTGCCAAACATATCCAAATGTTTTAAAACAAAAATTGTATTATTTGATTTTTTATAAAACAATATATTTGATTCAATTTATTTTAAATCATTCTGATTTTCCATTATTCCTTATGTATGCAAATTTATTTTATTGTTTCATTTTTGATGAAAAACTAGCCCCCGAGAGTCGTCGACATCTTGCTGCCATTGAAAGACGCCATAAATCTAGTCACCTGCCATCTTGTTAGCCTCTTGCCATCTTGCAGCGCCCCATAAATGTGGTAAATAGGTAAATAATCTGTGTTACTCTCTGTTAATCAGGTACCTTAATAATTAACGGACACAAAATGACGTGCTTGAAGGTTATCTATGTTAATCTTAAACTTTAATTTGTAGACACGACAAAGAATATACTTGTATGGTTAAATCTCACATGCAAATTGCAGAATTTTAATTTATAATCTGATTAATTGAAAATCTTCAATAGGTGGGTATAAGCCTCTCAATGTAATTAAAATAAAAATCTAGAAAGTATATTACAAGCCCATTTGACACCGCTAACACACTGCACACCAGAGCATCCCATTTGAAGGTTCTAACTTCACTCACACTACAAAAACTCATCAAAACAAATTTCTACAAATTACAGTATTACTAACCCATTTGAAGATCAACAGTTTTAACACTATACAAAGTGGAAATCAAGGCAGTTGAACATAAGTTAATGTAGACTCAAGGTATTATTCTCCTTTTAGGTGGCAATCTACATTTACATTTTTACCATTTTCTTTTGTTTACTATTACTATTTGTTAGTACTAACTGTTAGATTTAAATGATTATCATTGGGTTTTAATTTATGTGGATGTTTCATGGTGTTATCTCATTCATTTAGATTTTATTCCATGAATAACAACATGTTGAGTTTATTATGAATATATTATTAAAACAACTTTGAACATGTTATTAGCTTGACTTTGTGTAAATAAAAAATTTAAGATTTACCAAAGATACCAATGGGTTTTGAAATTGAAATTTGATGAATTTGAAATTAGTTTTATCATGCAACCAACCACCCACTACTTTCTCTATTATAATAGGTGGTATCACTTTTTCTATTATACAATGGATTTCTATTATACCCATGTATTGAACTTTGGATTCCCTACGATCCCAAGTTAAGCACATTTATCTTTAAATTGGGAGAAAATATACAAGTTTGACGATGTTCAAGCAATGTATGTCGTGAGTGCATATTTTGTTTGCTTCGAAGAAACATCTTAGCATGTGCGTTAGTATAGGTTCTCCTAGACAAGAGGGAGAATCAATTTTTATAGTGCATGTACCTTGTTCCAATGATTTCATGAGTTGTTCTCTTAGAAACGTAATGGCCTCTAAACAAATCTTCATGAAAGTATTTGATAATTTTTTAGAGTCAAGTATATTTCATCCACATATTCATCACGACCTTCAATGCAAGTCCATGGTTTGCAAGTACGTACTTTTGAGGAACAACCTTTCAAGTTCTCCTATATGATTTGTTCATCTTATTGGTGAATTCAACTTATTCAAGCTACTTTAATAACTTTTTCAGCTTTATCCCAACCAATTTATTCAAACTGAGTGATTGGTCTCACACACTATGTCTAGACCCTCTATTACTTTTTCCATCTAGTTGTTCATCTCTTTCTCTAACTAACATTGCAACTTGCACTGATAAAATTGGTTGGTGATCACAATACCGCTACCATTTACTGGACTACTTGATAGAGAAGGATTGGGTTGTGCTACTTGTATGATTTTTTTCTTTTGTTGCCAACATTCCGCCAATACTATCGTACCAAAATTGAGTCACTTCCAATGTTGATGTCTACATTACATTTCATAGCACAATTTTCAAGTTAACAATGGTAGGGGCTTTACAATTTGGATATGATATTTTAATGTATTTTACCAAAAATATTCTAGTGGTGGTTTAGTGATGGGAATGGAACACTATCATGCACATAGATTAATTTCAAATGATGAGAAATGTAAAACCACTTTATCTTAAAGTCCCAAGTTAAAAACACATACTTAAATGTAATCTACCAACATTAAAACTCCTCATGAACCCCTTGGTTTTTCACAATATTCTAAACTACTACATAATCTATACTCTAGTTTTTTCTTGCTTCCTTATCTAGCTTATATAAAAATGAAATCAACAAATTGATTATTTGCTTCCCTGTTTATGCATTATAGGAATCGTCACTTGGTTTGTGCCCATGACAAACAATATATGAATATCACAAAATAGAGTTTTTG
>ML789067.1:124339-169816 GCA_009831015.1 Picea engelmannii | reverse complement strand
TATATATATATATATATATATATATATATATATATATCTTAGAAGAATTAAGACCAAGAATGATTTTTGGACATGGGAATATTTCTAGAGGCTAGAAAAATATGTTTTGTTCCATCATTAGACTTGGGTTTATGTTTATAAGTTGAAATGGACAATTTCTTACACACTCTTAATATAACTTGCAAGTCAAAATATTGTGACTCTAGAGAACAATCAAAAGTAAGTTACTTAAACATTTGTAGTCTATTTACTTATCCTTGATTAACGTGTATTGAGCATTTGGACTGGTTTGTAGCATAAGCAACTTATTCAAAGGTTCTTTCCAAAATAATAAATTCAAAACCTAAAATTGGATAAATTTGTTAAATTCATAGCATGTATACCAATGTCGAAAATATGAAAGGAAGAGTGAGAGTGCCTATTATCTCATTGAATGCACATGAAATGAAAGAGGCAAATTAAAATATGTTGCATGAAACAAAACACACTAAATGTGAAACATAGTGTCCATAGATTTTCTTATTTCCAACATTTTAATGAATCACATGCATTCAATTTTTTATCTCATCCTTTATGAAGGAGGGGATTCATTTCCAATAATTTGAAACAACCAAAATGATTTGTAAATGGTAGGTTTATAGCCTATCCATTTCACCAACATAAAATTTTTAACTCTTATTTGTCTTCTCAGTCAGCTTGAAAGGAAACCTTGAAAGACGATATGGAATTGGCCTATATTAACACTTCTAGGAACTATTATAACAACTCATTAAAACTATCATGAAGCCAGGTTCACTTGCACAAATCCCATTCCAATGAATAAGAGACAAGTTGTTACAGAAACCAACACTAAGAAATAGCTCATCCTAATAGTTGAGTTGAACAAAAAGTAAAAAAAACACTCTCGGACATAAAATGAGTCATCTAATTATGAGATAATGCTCAACATGAGAGATGAGTTGACTAGTAGTAAAGGGAACGTTCATTAGACAATTTTAATGTCTTGGCAGTGAAGAAAAATGCACTAAAGATTATTTTAGTCACTTAGTAGTGGAGACAAATTCCTAGGGATGAATTTAGTCATCCAACAGTGGAGAAAAACACCTAGAGGACAAATTCGGTGACCAACAATGAGGAAAAATGCCTAGAGGACAAATTGGGTGACCAACAATGAAGAAAAATGCACGGACAATAGATTCAATCATGCAATGGCATAAAGGCAAAGGGGAAGACACCCAACAACATGAAAATTCTAAGTACGGTCCATGTGAAAGGAAAAAAAAACAAACAACAAGAGAATGGTTTCATAGTGAGTGAGAGTAATCCCCCCAATATCTCTTAGAAACTAGATTAGCAACTTCCAAATAACTAGCAAGAACTCTAGAGTGGGACCCATTGATTTCCAATCTTTAGAATCACTCAACAATTGAGAAGAAAGAACCGTTGAGACTTGTGAAATGGAATTAAACCTACAAAGAAAACATTAAAACACCTACAATAGTTTTAGTAAACCAAAAAAATGGATTAACCAAGCTAAATATGAAAGGCACAAATTTCAACACTAAATGCAAGTTTTTATCATGCTTGAGAAAATTACAGAGGGGTGAGCTATACAGAAAATATATGTATTTTTACTCACTGATAATTCAAATTGCATATGGCCATGCCTCAAAGGCACCTTCACTCATCACATAAAATGTCATTGTGTCCTTCATGCATCGATATTCAAGTAAGCTTCTCTCTTCAATATTTCATTATTGCTACTGTCTTCCCATGTTCTCCTTGCATCTGTGTGTTGGTATATTCACTACAACCTTCATTTCTTTTAATGAGATACCTTTGGAAGGCCAACCATCATAATGGTTCATTTCCCCATCCAATGCTTCTTTTCATTGGCTACCTTTGGAAGGCCAACCATCATAATGGTTCATTTCCCCATCCAACTATACAAAGTGGAAATCAAGGTAGTTGAGTAGAAGTTAATGTAGAGTCAAGGTATCATTCTCCTTCTAGGTGGCAATCTGCATTTACATTTTTACCATTTTCTTTTGTTTTCTATTACTATTTGTTAGTACTAATTGTTATATTTAAATGATTATCATTGGGTTTTAATTTCTGTGGATGTCTGATGGTGTTATCTTGTTCATTTAGATTTTATTACATGAATAACAACATGTTGATTTTATTATGAATATATTATTAAAACAACTTTGAACCTGTTATTAACTTGACTTTGTGTAAATAAAAAATTTAAGATTTACCTAGGATACAAATGGGTTTTGAAATCGAAATTTGATGAATTTGAAATCAATTTTATCATCCAACCAACCAACCACCCACTACTTTCTCTATTATAATAGGTGGTATGACTTTTTATATTATACCGTGGATTTCTATTATACCCATGTATTGGACTTTGGATTCCCTATGATCCCAAGTTAAGCACATTTATCTTGAAATTGGGAGAAAATATACGAGTTTGACAATGTTCAAGCAATGGATGTCGTGAGTGCATATTTTGTTTGTTTCGAAGAAACATCTTAGCATGTGTGTTAGTATAGTTTCTCCTAGACAAGAGGCAGAATAAATTTTTACTCTTCATGTACCTTGTTCCAATGATTTCATGAGTTGTTCTCTTAGAAATGTAATGGCCTCTACACAAGCCTTGTTGAAAGTATTTGATAATTTTTTTAGAGTCAAGTATAGTTCATCCACATATTCATCATGACCTTCAATGCAAGTCCATGGTTTACAAGTACATACTTTTGAGGAACAACCTTTCAAGTTATCCTATGTGATTTGTTCATCTTATTGGTGAATTCAAGTTATTCAAGCTACTTTAATAACTTTTTCATCTTTATCCCAACCAATTTATTCGAACTGAGTAATTGGTCTCACACACTATGTCTAGACCCTCAATTACTTTTTCCATCTAGTTTTTCATCTCTTTCTCTAACTAATGTTGCAACTTGCACTGATAGAATTGGTTGGTGATCACAATACCACTGGAATTTACTAGACTACTTGATAGAGAAGGATTGGGTTGGGCATGTCCCTTTCCCATAAAATCACTCTTATTTTATATCATAACTCCTTGATCATATGCATAGGTTGACATTGAATATACTTTGCTATCTTCACTTTGGTTGGTTTGTGTTGTCTTGGACCTGACTTCACAAGAGCACTGGAGCGAAGTGGGAACAAAAAAGTCCTAAGGAAGTGATATAAAGGTATGTCACTCATTCCTTCTTATTAGTAGATTCAATGACTACAACTTAGGGAAAGAGTCGTCTCCTGTCCTGTTTTGTTCTAGATCTAGGTGGATCTAGGGAGATCTATTAGTCTCTACACCTACCAATTTGTCCGATAACAAAATTGGCAAATCCACTGGGGATACAACCCATTTTTGGTGGTTTTTTCTCGGCCATTTTCTCTTAACCTACCATTTTTCATTCCCATCAATCTCTAAGCCTTGAAGATACCCTTATAGACTCCCTGGTTCCAGAAGTTCCCTCAAAAGTTTTGTCTTTTTTCCAAAATTTGTTTGATTACAGACCTTCTCGCACTGCACCCTTGTGTAGCTTGCGAGAAGCACTAAAGTTCGCACCCTATTTTTAGTTCAGTGAGAACTTCTCGCATTTTTCCTGTGTCTAGCTTGCGAGAATCCTTGATTCTCGCAATGTACCACACTGCTAGCCTATGAACCCACTTGCAAAATTTTTGGATTAAGTCTTTTGTGACCTCAGATGCCCAGATTTGTTTGTGTGTCTAGGAAGAACTTCTCTGGCCAGTGATTGAATATTTCTTGATTTAAAATCTCGTGAATGATTAGTTTCCAGAAATCAAATTCTCTTCTTGATCATGTTTTCTCAATTTTTACCTCTTGACCTTTTCGCAACAAGGGTATAATCTCTGGTTTTGAAATCCGAGTGCTTGTTTGGTTGAGAGCCTTTGATTTGTTTAAAAGTTGACATCAATTGTTCTTTTCAATTGCTTATTACTTGGAAAATTGTTACCCATGTGAAATTAAAGAGACTGGTCTTGTCAGTTTGTTATTTTTGTCTTCATTGAAATATTGGTTTGGGTGTTTGTTGTGTAATTATTTTTTGTTGGTTGCTTGTTTTTTCTTAGTTCCACCCCCATTGTTTGGTTTCTAATAAAAATTAAAGACATTTTATTTTTTAAGCAACTTTTTTTATTTGAAAATATTGGCATTCAAGTATTGAAAGAGAACGAATAGGGAATTTGAATTGTTCATGGTTGTTTGATATTACATTTCAGAGAAGATCATACATCGTAGTTCGTATTGTTCCAGAAAACTCCTCTTTCCCTCCTGTAAATAGGATTCATCGAACAATTTTTTTTATTATCATTCATTCATATTTATGCATTGATTGGTCAGAGTCTCACACAACATCGGTTTCATTTCCATCTCCTTTTGGGTAACAACAACCTTTACTAATATTGCGCAATTTTAAAATTCAACTAGTAATTTTTTCTAGGGCTCTTTTACACCAACATTAGCTAGGCTAGAGATTTGGAATAGGCAGTGAAGCACACTCTCCAATACATAAAACACACAATAGCATCTTGTGATAAGGAGTGTCAAATTCCATTTGTAGAATTTTGTCCCGGAAATCCTTTCTCACACAAGGGTCAAACCTGAGGTCGCATCGAGATTCACAGAGCTACTCACCCTACTTTGTTGATATCAGTGTAGAGATTGCACATATTATGGGGGTCAATTGAAAGTATACCCACAATGATGAGTGGAAGCCTCTCAAGTTGATTTTGGGCTAGATACCCTACCCTTGCGTGTGGATCAGATTGTTGATTGTTCCCCCAAGCACCATTTTTGTTGGTGGTAACCTTAGTAGCCTACCTTCTTAGGGTCTTATACAAGGTGATTGTGAAGGGGTAAGTCTTCACGGTACCTGGAATCCATGATTATGTGTGGGATCTTGCACCAGGGTGTATGGGAGCTTGCACCAGGGTGTAAGTTCGTTAAACATGTCATCAACATAACTTTTCCACCCTAGCCCATCCCCTTCTTGTCTCATTGTCATGACGTTGGATTTCATCACCAACTAGTGACTTCGGAATTGAAAGGTTTTGGTTTGCTTGGTTTTTATTCCTAGATTTTACTAGCGCATGTTATTTGTTTACCCAAGTTGGCCTTAGAATTTCTTTCATAAGTTTCTAACTCGATCACAATTGACCCTCCACATTGTTCACGTAGGATGCAAGGCTTAATCCCAGAATATCTATAAGGTTCTCAACCCTTTCCTACCAACTCACCGAAGGGCTCTCCTCAACAGAGTGAAGTCCAAGACGTTTCCACTCCACAAGTGGAAAGAACTAACTCTCTAGAATGGCTCTGAATTACCAATTCTTGAGAGGACGTTTGACTTCCTCCCGACTCCGGGAGACGTATTGTGCAAGTGAATTATTTCGAAGATTTAGTTGTTTAGTGTTCTGGATCACCAAACAGACCTTTCATAGGACCTGAGGGTCAAGATCCTTTTTGGACTACTGACATTTTTAGACGGGATCTCTTTATCTTAGGAGCAGGAATTGATATCATTGTCGCACCCGAGCGGCCCGAAACATCTTATCCAAACACAGTACCTTTTACTATGACCTATTATTTCCCTAGTACAGACGCTCTATCGGCTGACCACATCTTGACTATCCCTCTACAAACAGTCCATCACACAATGGTCCTAGATACTACGAGTCCTCACACTGGGATTACTAGGGCTAGCCAAGCCCCCATTGGCACACCACTTTTGCCCATATTCACCCCAAAACTTCCGCCCAGATATCATGCATTGAATGCTTCTATTCCCGCTCCTACACAAATCACATCTGGGACTCCTGGTGGTTCCACTCCTTCTAGGAACCATCTTCTCAGTTTCATTCTGACACTTCCTCCACCCCCTTTCAAAGGACCTCTTCCATCCTCTATCGAAGGCACTGATCTCAGTGGCACCATCCCATCTTTCACACCTAATTAGAAAATTCCCGTTGGTGGACAATTTCACCAAGGAGGCCAAACTCAACCCCCTTTTGCAGAACAAATCCCAATTGGGACGCAACCCCCGATTGGAGGGTAACCCCCACTGAACCCACCCTATGGAAAAATCATACCTCCATCCTTGGCCTAGTATTGGAATTATCGTATACAACATAATCCTTAATCGACTAGGGGGCAACAACCTCAAGCTAACTCCTTCATACACCCTAGTACAGGCCAACCATATCCAGGCACGTCTAATCCTATTTGGGGCTTGAACACTCAACCCCACACCCCTTTTCAAGGGTACAACCCTACGAATTACTTGCCTCCACACCAACAACCTAATATGCCCGGATCTTCACATTATATGTAGACTGCTTATGGTTCCACTGGTTTACCAATGGGATTCTCTCCTCAAAGTCACCAGTACCTGCATGTGAATAGATAGTTACATTTCTTAGCCACCCTAGACCTCCCATATCTATTGAGTATTTTAAATGATCTGATCTGTCACTCTCCTCAATGGCCCGGCATATTGGCAAAACTACCATCCGACATCCCTAAATTCGATGGTAAACTGGGAGAGGACATGAACAATCATGTAATGAATTTTCACCTTTGGTGCTCATCCAACTCCTTGATGGATGACTCTATTTGTTTACGCCTTTTTCAGTGAACCCTCACAGGTTCTTCCGCGAAGTGGTATATCGAATTGACATGAGGCTTCTTCACCAACTTCAACACCCTCGCTATGGATTTCCTCACCCACTACTAGTTACCAATTCACTACGAAATGAGAACCGATATTTTGAGTTCTTTCAAACAAACTAAAGACACTCATATATTTGATCACATTCATGAGTGGCGATGGAGACGACGTCTCATCAAACTCGAACTTCCCGATTAATTGCTGGTAGAATGGTTCACAAAATCATTTGTGAACGACATTTCTCGTGACATCACCATGGGTGGAGTTGTCACAGAAGAATAGGCAATCAGTCGTGCCTAATACCTAGACCTCGTTTACTCACAAACGGGTATAGTTTACAACTTACTCCCTAATGCACCTCATCCTTCTACTTCTACTACTTCAACCACTCTTGTTGCTTCTCATGCAGCTGATGGTGTGATTGGCACCTTCCATGCCCAACCTAATTCCATCAAAACCTATAACAACAACCCCAAATCCATTTCTTCTAATGTTCAAAATGCTCCCTCTCCTACCCCTCCCACCGGCAAGACTTCTGAGGTAAATTCTATTCAATCTACCCCTACCAGCAAAAATAAATCCAAAAAAGGAAAGGGTAAGACCAAGGAGGATAAAAATAATCCAGAAACTGAGAAAACCAAAACACCACTTGTTGATGATAGGGATAAGCGCAAACCCCGATACCCTTGTCTTATCTGTGGTGATGATCACTACACTAAGGATTGTCCACAATGAGCCAAGGTTACTAAGCTCCTTCAATGGACCACGAAACCCCCCACTCTGACTGTATTGTCACAACCCTTCCCTTCTCAACAACAGGCCTAATTGGTCATTCATGATGAACCGTCCCCCTCCAATGCATCCTATGTCTTGATGTGTACAGGTGATTCAAAGAAGAATGACATCACACTTACCACTCGAGCCAAAGATTATCCTTCCTCTAAAGAGAAGGTTGATGCAATACCTCATTTGTTGGTCCAACCATCTCCCATGACTCCACCTACCAACAGTCCTCTTCATCTTGAACAACCAAACCTAGATATAGTTCTTCGCCCTCCTCCAAAGGGTGTTGTTCAAAAATCAGCTTTCAATCCCCATGCACGTGCTGCCCAGAACTACAGTATTGTCGAAGATCTGGCCCAAGCACTATCTGCAATGTCAGCCCTCGAAGTTCTTCATAGTTGTCCTATATAATGGAAGGCACTATTGAAAGATATTGGTGGAATCAACCCTACAGATATGAATTTAATAGTTTTTGACTTGGAAGATCACATTCCAAGGTTACCCCCTCAACTTGCATTCCAAATACAAGTTATTGTCTCCGACAAAAATGTTTGTAAAATGGTTATTGATGAGGGTGCCTCGACTTGTGTTATGTCTATTACCTACTGGAAATCCATCAGCTCTCCTCCTTTGATTGAATCCCACAACACGCTCAAAGCCTTCAATGGATTTGGTTTTAATACTTACGATGTCCTCCCTTCATTGCCTATTATGTTAGAAGGAAAAACAGTCCAAGTTGAAGTGGAGATCTTTGATGCTCCTCTTGATTACAACCTTCTACTTGGCCATAGTTGGATTGATTCCATGCGTGCAGTTGTGTCGACTCTTTTCCGTGTCCTACATTTCTCACATCAAGGAAAAGCAGTTACCATCGACCAATTGGCCTTCTTTCACTCCGATGCACGTACCAACAATGTACCATTCATTGCAACCCCCCCCAAAAGATAAGATAATGTTGGTGTGGGTCTTCTTAAAGATTCCTTGTCAATGGGTACTTTCCCCATCCCACCACTTGATGTTCCACATCCATTTTTCACCTCGATCAACATGATCTCCACCTCTGTTCACGAAACCCCTGCGTCTTACAACCCATGGATGGTACCCAACCCCGACGATCATCTTTGTTATGGTGATGAAATGACTTTGAGTTCGGTCGAATCCACTTATCTAGCCATTCAATCGACAACCCCTTCTACCCCCTCTCTTGGTGATTTATCTCCAGATCCATTCCACGTCATTTTTCCCATGGATGAGATGATTATGTTTATTATGTCCATGGAAGACACCCCTTGGGATGATGGACATTATCATTCCATCCTTTTCCTGGAACAACACACCATCGAGGGTTACCAATGGATCTCGACTCCATAGACCGTTGTCATCATTTATACCATTCTCTAGTCTACACATGATCTATTCTACGAAGGGAACTTAATTAATATCTCACCCACCATCCCCCTCAACATATCCATAAAACCTAGAATTTTCAAAAATGTGCATATCGGAGTTTCGTGTTTCGATGACGAAGTTGTCACCTACAAGCCTCTTTTCCAATAATTTCATGATGTCTTCGCCTGGAGCTATGAAGAAATTCTGGGTATTGACCTCGACATTGTGATACATGAGATTAAGACATACCCAAACACTAAACCCGTCTGGCAATGACTTCATCCGGTCCACCCACCTAAAGCGGCCGCTATCAAGCTTGAAGTTGAGAAACTTCTCAAAGTTGGCTTTATTTACACTGTGGCTCTAAATGTCTGGGTTTCAAATCTTCTCCCAATCGACAAGGAACAAGGCATGATCCACGTGTGCGTTGATTATAGGAACATTAAGAAATCTTGTCCTAAAGACAACTTTCCTACCCCCTTCGTTGACCAGATCATCGACGATTGTGCCATAAGTGAAATATTCTCTCTGATGGATGGTTTCTACGGATATAATCAAATCAATATCATTCCCTCGGACCAACACAAGACCGCTTTTATTGGTCCTTGGGGAACTTTCACCTATCGAAAACTTCCATTCGGTCTAAAGAATGTCAGTGCAACTTTTCAATGTGCTATGTCTTACGCCTTCCATGATATAAAGCACATTGTGTAGCCATATCTTAATGACTTAGCCAGTCATTACATGCACCATGTAGATCATCTATTACACCTCCACGCCATTTTCCTTCAATATCGTTTTTACCATATACGCTTGAATCCCCACAAATGTGTTTTCTGTGTAGAATCTGGCCAACTTCTAGGATTTATTGTTTCATGTCAAGGGATAAAGGTAGATCCTTTGAAGGTTGAGGCGATTCTCAATCTCCCTCCTCCTTCTTCACTTCGCCAATTACAAAGTTTGCAAGGGAAGGAAAACTTTCTCCATCATTTCATCCCAAACTATGCTGAGCTAACTCTTGGATTTACATGACTGCTCAAGAAAGGTTTTGAGTTCATATGGGATACCACTACCAACAAATCTTTTGAAGCTTTGAAATTTCCTTTGACACGTACCCCACTACTCTTCCCACCTGATTACAGTCGGGATTATTTCCTTTACCTCGTAGCCTCAAGCTATACCATCGCTATGGTTCTCATCCAGGAGGATGATTCTCATGACAAACATGTCATTTATTACTTGAGTCTGAGTCTCACGACTACCGAAACCAAGTATTTACATGTTGAAAAAATGGCCTTAGCAACCATCCAAGCTGTTCAACATTTTCGGCACTATTTCTAACTGCAACCCTATGCAACACATTCTTACACGCCAATTGCTAGGGGGGAAATACTCTAAATGGATTGTAATACTCTAGAATTTTGACTTTGAATTAGAACGCGCTAAGTCCAAGAAATCCTTGGTGTTTGGTGAGTTGATATGCGACCTTCCCTGCTCTAAGACGGAAAATGTACTAGCCAATTCATTACTCGATGAATCCCTTTTCCTGATTAGTTCTGATGAGCTTTGGTATAGAGATATCATCATATATCTCCAGACCCAGACTTTCCAACCCACTTTGTTCAGCATTGATCACCGTCGAATAAGATACCAAGCCCATCAGTATATTATCCTCGGTGATACTCTTTATCGTCGTGGGATTGACTTCGTTTTTCAATGCTGCCTCACATTTGACGAAGTCGAGAGATCCCTAAATGACTACCATTCTGGAGCCTATGGTGGTCACATGTATGGGTGTGTTACTACCCAGAAGATCTTACGAGCAGGGTATGTTTGGCCTTCTTTATCCAACGATTGTATAATTGTCGTCCAAAAATGCCATCTTTGCCAAACCTACAACAATAAAATACGATCACACCCTGCTCCTGTACACCATGTGGTCTTCGTTGTTCCTTTTGCGAAATGGGGTATTGATTTCATGACATGTCACCCTCGCTTGGCTAGGGGGCATGGATACATTATTGTAGCCATAGATTATTTTATGAAATGGGCCGAGGAGATGCCAACATTCGACAATACTGGAAGGACAACAACATTATTCT
Source organism: Picea engelmannii (assembly GCA_009831015.1). Classification (NCBI taxonomy): domain Eukaryota; kingdom Viridiplantae; phylum Streptophyta; class Pinopsida; order Pinales; family Pinaceae; genus Picea; species Picea engelmannii. The sequence goes on along the minus strand of ML789067.1, from coordinate 158,814 downwards.
GCGAGGTGTGTGCCTTGGTCGTGTGACCAATAATATTGCAGAATATAGTGTCGTTGTCGAATTGTTGATTGATGCTATTTTGCTTGGTATCTGCCACCTGGTTATACTACTCAATTCACAACTAGTAGTACTATAGCTAAGTAATGTCTATGCTATTTGAATTCCTACTTTATTACGGGTATATTTATGAATTCACCTCTTGGAATGTTATTTTGATTATATTGAGTATCAACATATTCCTAGATGTCTAAATACATTGACTAATGCATTGGCTAACTATGTGTTAGACATACATTTGGTCCATTTATAAATCAATCACACATCACATATATCACACAACACAAAATAAGCCGATAGAAGCCGTATATATGTATATAAAGATCAAAATGTTTTACAAAACGTTTATGTCCAAGGACCAAAATCTCAAAATACGAAGCCCATAACTTATACAAAATAGCATCATGGATGATGCTCATGATAACACACAAATTCTTGGGCTAACCTATGAAGCATTTGACTAATAGACTCGAACACGCCCACAGTATGGTGCTGGTAATGTCTAGGGATCTCCCCAATAGCAATATCTGGGATGTCCACAGTCAACCCCTCCAATTTCTACTCCACTTCCTCATAGTCTTCACCATCCCATCTTTCCACTGGAGCCACCTCTCCTCACCATTGAATAGGAGACATTCTTGGAGGGTGATATGGACCCACATCTATGTCATCAAAAAGATATTTTTTGATTAGTTCTTGGACAAACATAAAAACATTTCATATGATAAAACTTGCAAAAACATTTAAAAAGAAAAAAATGTCTACTTCTTACCTAAATCACCCCACTGAGCATCCTCAGGCAGGGCCAAATCCGGATCCCCTTGGAAATCCAAACCAGCGTATGCGTAGTCGTCAATCATCAGCATATGGATCCTTAACCAGTAAAAAAATGAATCATTGTACTTGATTATAGGCCCAACTACATGTTGAGCCATGAGGTTGCACCACATTAGCATCCTTAGATCCTGTGGGGTTAGTAAACCCCAATAAACTTGTAGTCACAACAGTGGGACCCTCTCGAGGAATAATGACACCAAAAGTGATCCATACCCAAACTTCTTCAAATCACCCTTTCGACACTTCCTCAATTGTCTTTTCATACTGCAGAGAATTGCATCTAACCAGTTGAAGACCCGAGGCTCTGTACACTCTATGGAATATTGGAAGTAGCTCTAGAGAGCCATGTGTAGAGCCATGCTCCCAGTCATGCATGTGATAGTGAACAAGATGGTACGTAGGGTAAAATCTTGGACCCCCCAAATAGAAACCTTACCCTTGATTCTTTCTACCTCAAGAACACAATACTGGCAACAATACTCACTCATAGGGAGTCTGCTACCTCGACCACCGGTCAAGCTAGCATGGTATCCATGCTGTGACAACCCTGTTAGAAACTAGATATCCTCGATATCCAAGTTCAGTGTATGGACTCCCACATGAAATATTTTTTGGTCCACATCCCACATGTGGATGAGGTATTCCAACAATCTGAGTTGGGCTCTCATGCCTGAAATCCTGAAGAATTTCAATAGCCAAGAGTCTCGGAGGGCAGTGACTGTACTTGGGTCATTCCTAGCAATGGAATCATCCTCCTCATGTTCTCTTTCCTACCCCTCCAACATTGTGATGGTCAAACACCTCCACAAGAGCCATGAGAGAAGATTCAACAACTTGTTTCAAAATTTTGCATAATTTTTATTGAGCAAAATTTAACTTTAAAATCCATGTTTGGCCCTCGTAGGTGAGCCTTTCGCACAGTGCAAGATTCTCGTAGGTTCCACAAAGCCCGCCTGCAAGAATGCTTGAGTGCATGGTGTGACCCTAAAATGGATTTAAAACCCTAAAAATTGCCAATAAAAACTAAAAATAAACCATGGAAATGTTGAAAGATCAAGAACTTACGTCGTTGACTGAAATGGTTCGCTGAATGATCATTTATGCCTCCCGCAATCAACCATAGAAATTTGAGGTAAAATGAGGTATGTTGGGCATGTTTTTGGCAAAATCACAATGAAATGGTAAAAAGCCCTTTTTACCCATATTTGTTCACTTTTTACTATTTTTTATTGATTTTTTATATTATTTTTATTACTTTGCTTATAAAACCTAATGCCCTAATAGCCTTGTGAGTATGGTTTTTTGCAGATATAGCAACTTCGAAGTTTGAATGAGGGGGTACGGGTGTTTTTTCTTTTTGTCGCAAGTACAACTACTTTTTTAGGGTTTTTGTAGGCAAAACCTCGAGCTTAGTCTTCGTTCATTCTCACGCTCAAAAATATATGACAATGTAACCGAGTATACTTTTTCTCATCTTTTCGCACTCTTTATAGTAACACGAAAATGATGAACCTAAGGGAGTATCCTTTAAGCTCTTTTCACGCTCCATAAAAACAAAAAGATTGTCGAGCGATCTTGTTCTCTTCACACTGATTAAAGTATCTGAAGAAAACGTTCGATGGGCGATAGTTTATCACTTTTTTGGTCTCTTCGAACTTATTTACGAAAAAGGAACTGGGAGATTTCTCTTTAAGTGTTTTTCAGACTCTCAAAACATGAAAAACTCCTAAGTTTTCTATCCTTGGACTCGTTAAACAAACATTGATAGACCCGTAATGGGACTGAGCCACTCCTTCCTAGGGTTCGTTAAATATACTCTGAGGGACTCGTCCAAAGGATGAACTTACATCAACAAGAATATGTTATCCTCCTCAAGATTGCGTAAAAATAAAGAGGTACTCGCCATAAATGGTCAAGGAAATTTTGGGAAAGGGATATGTTTTCGTATTCATATTAATGGCAGTAAGCGTCGCTCTTGAACATGACACCCCCTATTCATCATTTGAATCCGGGTTGGGAAATCCATTTGTCTCTCGTTTGACTTGTTACAAGGTCATATCTTGGGTCGTCTTTGAGTAAGTGCTACCAAGTCCTTAGTCGTGTCGTTCATATGTTCAAGAGTATTAGAGACGATCCCTCTATTGAGTCGACCATCTGCAGTTGTCCATTCTTACTATGTCGGCCTTCCCTGTGTCTGTTTCGACTCATATTCATTTTTTGTCTCATCCTCAAATTAGTTTGTGTCATTGATGGGGGATACATCAAGGCCCTCCTGTGACGAGTCTTGTTCCATCGACTCCAACTCATTATCCAGAAATGAGACATAGAAATCATTTAGTACCTTGGAACTTGCATGCCTTAATGACACGCCTCTTCTCTTTTGACGAAGGTTTCACATCATTGATCCCTAATCGAGAGATTCTTCCGAGTGCTCGACTTCAGCTCATTCATTCACATTCATTCAGATTTTACTTTGGTACCTTGGGAGTCATTGACATCAATGGTGATTTCCCTCACGCTTGTTAAGGGTTTTCATCAATGGCTCATAATCAAGTGATTTCTACCATGTTTGACTTCAACACATGTAATCGCATTGCTAGATTCGTACTTTCAGGTGATGGGAATGAATACCCTGGGTCTCATCTTTTTTATCTAGGTTTTTATGGAGTATGTATGATTTGTGTCGGCGCATAGATCCACTTTGTATGTCATGTGTCTATGTTGTCTTAATCCAAGTCTTCTCACATACATCTAGAGTGTATTCCTGGTGGCTATGTAGCATTTTGACGGCATGGATCCATGGTGTATGATTGGTGGCCATGACTTATGTTTATGATTCCATTCATTTGTGAGCTGAGCATGGGAATGCCTACCTTAGAACTGGTATTATATTTTGCATATGCTTGGTTTTTTATAGGTTTCCGATTAGGTGCGTTGTTGGTTTTTGACACACACACAGAGTTTACAAAGTATTTTGGCTATCACAGATTCCAACCTCATGCTTTGGGGGGAATTTTTTTACACATTATTTTGATCACTCTGGCGATGTCTCTATAGTGTTGTATTCAGGCTCCCATAAGGACTTCTTGCCTATGAAAAGTGACTGATGTAATCTTCCAAAAAACACATTTTTAAGATGATTTCATAGGCTGCCTATGTTACATGGCTTTCTATTATAACCATGTATTGGACTTTGGATTCCCTGTGATCCCAAGTTAAGCATGTTTATCTTGAAATTGGGAGAAAATATATGAGTTTGATGATGTTCAAGAAATGGATGTTGTGAGTGCATATTTTTTTTGCTTTGAAGAAACATCTTAGCATGTGTGTTAGTATAGGTTCTCCTAGACAAGAGGGAGAATCAATTTTTATAGTGCATGTACCTTGTTCCAATGATTTCATGAGTTGTTCTCTTAGAAATGTAATGGCCTCTACACAAGCCTTCATGAAAGTATTTGATAATTTTGTTAGAGTTAAGTATATTTCATCCACATATCCATCACAACCTTCAATGCAAGTAGATGGTTTACAAGTACGTACTTTTGAGGAACAACCTTTCAAGTTCTCCTATGTGATTTGTTCAACTTATTGGTGAATTCAACTTATTCAAGCTACTTTAATAACTTTTTCATCTTTATCCAAACCAATTTATTCAAACTGAGTGATTGGTCTCACACACTATGTCTAGACCCTCTATTACTTTTTCCATCTAGTTGTTCATCTCTTTCTCTAACTAATGCTACAACTTGCTCTGATAGAATTCGTTGGTGATCACAATACCCCTGACATTTACTGGACTACCTGATAGAGAAGGATTGGGCTGTTCTACTTGTATGATTTGCTTCTTTTGTTTCCAACATTTCACCAATACTATCATACAAAAATTGAGTCACTTCCAATGTTGATGTCTACATTAGATTCCATAGCACAAAATTTCAAGTTAACAATGGTAGGGGCTTTACAATTTCGATAGGATATTTTAATGTATTTTACCAAAAATGTTATAGTGGTGGTTTAGTGATGGGAATGGAACACTATTATGAAAATAGATTAATTTCAAATGCTGAGAAATTAAAACTACTTTATCTTAAAGTCCCAAGTTAAAAAAACATACTTAAATGTAATCTACCAACATTATGACTCCTCATGAACCCCTTGGATTTTCACTATATTCTAAACTACTACATAATCTATACTATATTTTTTTCTTGCTTCTTTATCTAGCTTATATAAAATGAAATCAACAAATTGATTGTTTGCTTCTCTGTTTATGCATTATAGGAATTGTGACTTGGTTTGTGCCCACGACAAACAATATATGAATATCACAAAATAGAGTTTTTGAAATGAATGACAACAAATATATATATATATATATATATATATATATATATATATATATATATTAAGAATTAAGTCCAAGAATGATTTTTGGACATGGGAATATTTCTCGAGGCTAGAAAAATATATGTTGTTCAATCATTAGACTTGGGGTTTATGTTTATAAGTTAAAATGGACAATTTCTTACACACTCTTAATATAACTTGCAAGTCAAAATATTGTGACTCTAGAGAACAATCAAAAGTAAGTTACTTAAACATTTCTTGTCTATTTACTTATCCTTGATTAACGTGTATTGAGCGTTTGGACTGGTTTGTAACATAAGAAACTTATTCAAGGTTCTTTCCAAAATAATAAATTCAAAACCTAAAATTGGATAAATTTGTTAAATTCATAGCATGTATACCAATGTTAAAAATATGAAAGGAAGAGTGAGAGTATAAACTTGCATAAATATAGTGCCTTCTATCTCATTGAATGCACATGAAATTTAAGAGGGAAATTAAAATTTGTTGCATGAAACAAAACATACTAAATGTGACACATAGTGTCCATAGATTTTCTTATTTCCAACATTTTAATGAATCACATGCATTCAATTGTTTATCTCATCCTTTATGAAGGACGGGATTCATTTCCAATAATTTGAAACTCCCAAAAATTATCCGTAAATGGTAGGATTCTTGCTTATCCATTTCACCAGCAGAAAATTTTGAACTCTTATTTCTCTTCTCAGTGAGCTTGAAAGGAAACCTTGAAAGACGATATGGAATTGGCCTATATTAACACTTCTAGGAACTATTATAACAACTCACTAAAACTATCATGAAGCCAGGTTCACTTGCACAAATCCCATTCCAACGAATAAGAGACAAGTTGTCACAGAAACCAACACTAAGAAATAGCTCATCCTAATAGTTGAGTTGACCAAAAAGTAAAAACAACACTCTCAAAGATAAAATGAGTCATCTAATGATGAGATAATGCTCAACTTGAGAGATGAGTTGACTAGTAGTAAAGGGAACGTTCATTAGACAATTTTAATATCTCGGTAGTGAAGAAAAATGCAATGAGGATTATTTTAGTCACTTAGTAGTGGAGAAAAATTCCCAGGGACAAATTTAGTCAGCCAACAGTGGAGAAAAGCACTTAGAGGACAAATTCGGTGACCAACAATGAGGAAAAATGCCTAGAGGACAAATTGGGTGACCAACAATGAAGAAAAATGCATAGACAACAGATTGAATCATGCAATGGCATAAAGATAAAGGGGAAGACACTCAACAACATGAAAATGCTAAGTATGGTCCATGTGAAAGCAAAAAAAAACAACCAACACGAGAATGGTTTCATAGGGAGTGAGAGAAATCCGCCCAATATCTCTTAGAAACTAGATTAGCCACTTCCAAATAACTAACAACAACTCTAGAGTGGGAACCATTGATTTCCCATCTTAAGAATCACTCAACAATTGAGAAGAAAGAACCATTGAGACTTGTGAAATGGAATTAAACCTACAAAGAAAACATTAAAAAACCTACAATAGTTTTAGTAAACCAAAAAATGGATTAACAAAGCTAAATATGAAAGGAACAGATTTCAACACTAAATGTAATTTTTTATTATTCTTGAGAAACTAATAGAGGGGTGAGCTATACACAAAATATATGTATTTTTACTCACTGATAATTCAAATTGCATATGGCCATGCCTCAAAGGCACCTTCACTCATCACATAAAATGTCATTGTGTCCTTCATGCATCGATGTTCAAGTAGGTTTATCTCTTCAATATTTCATTGTTGCTATTGTCTTCCCATGTTCTCCTTCCATCTGTGTGTCGGTATATTCACTACAACCTTCATTTATTTTAATGGGCTACCTTTGGAAGGCAAACCATCATAATGGTTCATTTACCCATCCAATGTTTCTTTTAATGGGCTACCTTTGGAAGGCCAACCATCATAATGGTTCATTTCCCCATCCAACTATACAAAGTGGAAATCAAGGTAGTTGAACAAAAGTTAATGTAGAATCAAGGTATCATTCTCCTATTAGGTGGCAATTTGCATTTACATTTTTACCATTTTCTTTTCTTTGCTATTACTATTTGTTAGTACTAACTGTTAGATTTAAATGATTACCATTGGGTTTTAATTTATGTGGATGTCTAATGGTGTTATCTCATTCATTTAGATTTTATTACATGAATAACAACATGTTGAGTTTATTATGAATATATTATTAAAACAACTTTGAACATGTTATTAACTTGAATTTGTGTAAATAAAAAATTTAAGATTTACCTAGGATACCAATGGGTTTTGAAATCAAAATTTGATGAATTTGAAATCAATTTTATCATCCAACCAACCAAACACCCACTACATTCTCTATTATAATAGGTGGTATCACTTTTTCTATTATACCATTTCTTTCTATTATACCAATGTATTGGACTTTGGATTCCCTATGATCCAAAGTTAAGCACATTTATCTTGAAATTGGGAGAAAATATACGAGTTTGACGATGTTCAAGCAATAGATTCCATGAGTGCATATTTTGTTTGTTTCGAAGAAACATCTTAGCATGTGCATTACTATAGGTTCTCCTAGAAAAGAGGGAGAATCAATTTTTATAGTGCATGTACCTTGTTCCAATGATTTCATGAGTTGTTCTCTTAGAAATGTAATGGCCTCTACACAAGCCTTCATGAAAGTATTTGATAATTTTGCTAGAGTCAAGTATAGTTCATCCACATATTCATCATGACCTTCAATGCAAGTCCATGGTTCACAAGTACATACTTTTGAGGAACAACCTTTCAAGTTCTCCTATGTGATTTGTTCATCATATTGGTGAATTCAATTTATTCAAGCTACTTTAATAACTTTTTCATCTTTATCCCAACCAATTTATTCAAACTGAGTGATTAGTCTCACACACTACATCTAGAGCCTCTATTACTTTTTCCATCTAGTTGTTCATCTCTTTATCTAACTAATGCTACAACTTGCACTGATAGAATTGGTTGGCGATCGCAATACCCCTAGCATTTACTGGACTACTTGATAGAGAAGGATTGGGTTGTGCTACTTGTATTATTTGCTTCTTTTGTTGCCAACATTTCACCAATACTATCATACCAAAATTGAGTCACTTCCAATGTTGATGTCTACATTACATTTCATAGCACAAAATTTCAAGTTAACAATGGTAGGGGCTTTACAATTTGGATAGGATATTTTAATGTATTTTACCAAAACTATTCTAGTGGTGGTTTAGTGATGGGAATGGAACACTATTATGAAAATAGATTAATTTCAAATGATGAGAAATGTAAAACCACTTTTTCTTAAAGTCCCAAGTTAAAAAACACATATTTAAATGTAATCTACCAACATTAGAACTCCTCATGAACCCCTTGTTTTTTCACTATATTCTAAACTACTACATAATCTTTACTATAATTTTTTCTTTCTTCCTTATCTAGATTATATAAAAATGAAATCAACAAATTGATTATTTGATTCTCTGTATATGCATTATAGGAATTGATTGTGAATTGGTTTGTGCCTAGGACAAACGATATATGAATATCACAAAATAGATTTTTTGAAATGAATTTCAACAAGAATATATATATCTTAGAAGAATTAAGTTCATGAACGATTTTTGGACATGGGAATATTTCTAGAGGTTAGAAAAATGTATGTTGATCCATCATTAGATGTGGGGTTTATGTTTATAAGTTGAAATGGACAATTTCTTACACACTCTTAATATAACTTGCAAGTCAAAATATTGTGACTCTAGAGAACAATCAAAAGTAAGTTACTCAAACATTTGTTTTCTATTTACTTATCCTTGATTAATGTGTATCGAGCATTTGGATTGGTTTGTAACATAAGCAACTTATTCAAAGGTTATTTCCAAAATAATAAATTCAAAGCATAGAATTGGATAAATTTGTTAAATTCATAGCATGTATACTAATCTTAAAAATACGAAAGGAAGAGTGAGAGTATAAACTTTCATAAATATAGTGCCTACTATCTCATTGAATGCACATGAAATGAAAGAGGGGAATTAAAATATCTTGCATGAAACAAAATGTACTAAATGTGACACATAGTGTCCATAGATTTTCTTATTTCCAACATTTTAATGAATCACGTGCATTCAATTTTTTACCTAATCCTTTATGAAGCAGAGGATTCATTTCGAATAATTTGAAACTCCCAAAAATGATCTATAAATGGTAGGATTATAGCCTATCCATTTCACCAACATGAAATTTTGAACTCTTATTTCTCTTCTCAGTGAGATTGAAAGGAAACCTTGAAAGACGATATGGAATTGGCCTATACTAACACTTCTAGGAACTATTATAAAAACTCATTAAAACTATCATGAAGCTAGGTTCACTTGCACAAATCCCATTCCAACAAATAAGAGACAAGTTGTCACAGAAACCAACACTAATAAATAGCTCATCCTAATAGTTGAGTTTACCAACAAGTAAAAAGAATACTCCCAGACATAAATAAGTCATCTAATGATGAGATAATGCTCAGCTTGAGAGATGAGTTGACTAGTAGTAAAGGGAATGTTCATTGGACAATTTTAATGTCTCAGCAGTGAAGAAAAATGTACTGAGGATTATTTTAGTCAGTAAGTAGTTGAGAAAATGTCCCGTGGATGAATGTAGTCATCCAACAGTGGAGAAAAACACCTAGAGGACAAATTCGGTGACCAACAATGAGGAAAAATGAGTAGAGGACAATTTGGGTGACCAACAATGAAGAAAAATGCACAGAGAACAGATTGAATCATGCAATGGCATAAAGGCAAAGGGGAAGACACCCAACAACATGAAAATGCTAAGTATGGTCCATGGGAAAGGAAAAAAAAACAACCAACAAGAGAATGTTTTCATAGTGAGTGAGAGAAATTCCCCCAATATCTCTTAGAAACTAGATTAGCAACTTCCAAATAACTAGCAACAACTCTAGAGTGGGAACCATTGATTTCCCATCTTCAGAATCACTCAAAAAATGAGAAGAAAGAACCGTTGAGACTTGTGAAATGGAATTAAACCTACAAAGAAAACATTAAAACACCTACAATGGTTTTAGTAAACCAAAAAATGGATTAACAAAGCTAAATATGAAAGGCACAGATTTCAACACTAAATGCAAGTTTTTATTATGCTCGATAAAATTACAGAGGCGTGAGCTATACACAGAATATATGTATTTTTAATCACTGATAATTCAAATTGCACATGGTCATGCCTCAAAGGGACCTTCACTCATCACAGACGATTTCATTGTGTCATTCATGCATCGATGTTCAAGTAAGTTTCTCTCTTCAATATTTTATTGTTGCTACTGTCTTCCCAGGTTCTCCTTGCATCTGTGTGTTGGTATATTCACTACAACCTTCATTTATTTTAATGGGCTACCTTTGGAAGGCCAACCATCTTAATGGTTCATTTCCCCGTCCAGCTTGTTACACATTATTTTGGTCACTCTGGTGATGTCTCTAGAGTGTTGTATTCAGGCTCCCACAAGGACTCCTTGCATGATAAAAGTCACTGTTGTCTTTTTCCAACAAGCACATTTTTAAGATGAGGTCGCAGACTGCCTATGTTATAGGGTGCGAAAATCCCTAATTCTCGTAGGCCACCCACACTTAGGGTGTGAACTCTTTGCAGTCTTCACCATAGATAGGGTGGGAACCTATTTTTAAGCTTGGAAAGGAGAAGAGGTCACGAAGATTCTAGAAGGGGATCTTCTAGAAAATGAGTTGGCATTTGCATGGTTGGCATCCTACTGACTTCTCAGATTTGGTGGGATCATCCTCATCCTTGTAACCATCCCTCCTTCTCCTATATACTGAAAGGTTTCTCATGGAAAAGGTTAAGCAAGATTGAATGAAGAATTGGTGAAAGAATTGTGTGAAGAACCTTGCTTGGACAGAAGCTTGAAGACTCTATTTGGTCTATCAAGAGGTATTGGATCTTCTTCATGCAAGTGCAGAGCAAGTGTGTGTGTTGGAACCAAGGTTCACTGAAAGGAATCTTGCGACATCAAGGCGATCAGGTTGTATCTTCTACTTTCATTTAATATAATACAACAACATGTCCCTTTCCCATAAAATCACTAATATTTTATAGCATAACTCGTTGATCATATGCATAGGTAGACATTGACTATATTTTTCTATCTTCACTTTGGTTGGTTTGTGTTGTCTTATACCTGACCTCAAAAGAGTATTGGAGCGAAGCAAGAACAACAGAGACCTATGGAAGAGATATAAAGTTATGTCACTCATTCCTTATGATTAGTAGATTCAATGACTACAACTTAGGGAAAGAGTCGTGTCATGTCCTGTTTTGGTCTAGATCTAGGTGGATCTAGGGAGATCTGTTAGTGTCTGCACCTACCGATTTTTCTGATAACACAACTATACAAAGTGGAAATCAAGGCCGTTGAGCACAAGTTAATGTAGAGTCAAGGTATCATTCTCCTTTTAGGTGAAAATATACATTTATATTTTTACCATTTTCTTTTGTTTGCTATTACTATTTTTTAGTACTAACTGTTAGATTTAAATGATTATCATTGGGGTTTAATTTTTGTGGATGTTTGATGGTGTTATCTCGTTCATTTAGATTTTATTCCATGAATAACAAAATGTTGAGTTTATTATGAATATATTATTAAAACAAATTTGAACCTGTTATTAACTTGACTTTGTGTATCCCAAGCTAAGCACGTTTATCTTTAAATTGGGAGAAAATATACAAGTTTGACGATATTCAAGCAATGGATGTCGTGAGTGCATATTTTGTTTGGTTCAAAGAAACATCTTAGCATGTGCGTTAGTATAGGTTTTCCTAGACAAGAGGGAGAATCAACTTTTATAGTGCATGTACCTTGTTCCATTGATTTCATGAGTAGTTCTTTTAGAAATGTAATGGACTCTACACAAACCTTCATGAAAGTATTTGATAATTTTTTTAGAGTCAAGTATAGCTCATCCACATATTCATCACCACCTTCAATGAAATTCCACGGTTTACAAGTACATACTTTTGTGGAACAACCTTTCAAGTTATCCTATGTGATTTGTTCATCTTATTGGTGAATTCAACTTATTCAAGCTACTTTAATAACTTTTTCAGCTTTATCCCAACCAATTTATTCAAATTGAGTGATTGGTCTCACACACTACATTTAGACCCTCTATTACTTTTTCCATCTAGTTGTTCATCTCTTTCTCTAACTAATGCTGCAACTTACACTGATAGAATTGGTTGGTGATCACAATACTCCGGGCATTTACTGGACTACTTGATAGAGAAGCATTGGGTTGTGCTACTTGTATGACTTGTTTCTTTTGTTGCCAACATTCCACCAATACTATCATACCAAAATTGAGTCACTTCCAATGTTGATGTCTACATTAGATTTCATAGCACAAAATTTCAAGTTAACAATGGTAGGGGCTTTACAATTTGGATAGGAAAATTTAATGTATTTTAATAAAAATATTATAGTGGTGGTTTACTGATGGGAATGGAACACTATTATGCAAATAGATTAATTCCAAACACTGAGAAATGTACTACCACTTTATCTTAAAGTCCCAAGTTAAAAAAACATACTTAAATGTAATCTACCAACATTTGAACTCCTCATGAACGCCTTGGTTTTTCATTATATTCTAAACTACTACATAATCTATACTATAATTTTTTCTTTCTTCCTTATCTAGATTATATAAAAATGAAATCAACTAATTGATTATTTTCTTCATTGTTTATGCATTATAGGAACTTGTTGTGACTTTGTTTGTGCCTAGGAAAAACTATATATGAATATCACAAAATAGAGTTTTTGAAATGAGTGCCAACAAGCATATATGTATCTTAGAATAATTAAGTCCAAGAATGCTTTTTGGACATGGGAATATATCTAGAGGCTAGAAAAATATATGTTGATCCATCATTAGACTTGGGGTTTATGTTTATAAGTTGAAATGGACAATTTCTTACACACTCTTAATATAACTTGCAACTCAAAATATTGTGACTCTAGAGAACAATCAAAAGTAAGTTACTCAAACATTTGTTGTCTATTTACTTATCATTGATTAACGTGTATCAAGCATTTGGACCGGTCTGTAACATAAGCAACTTAATCAAAGGTTCTTTCCAAAATAATAAATTCAAAGCTTAGAATTGGATAAATTTGTTAAATTCATAGGATGTATACCAATGTTAAAAATATGAAAGGAAGAGTGAGAGTATAAACTTGCATAAATATAGTGCTTGTTGTCTCATTGAATGCGCATGAAATGAAAGAGAGAAATTAAAATATGTTGCATGAAACAAAACGTACTAAATGTGACACATAGTGTCCATAGATTTTCTTATTTCCAACATTTTAATGAATCACATGCATTCCATTTTTTACCTGATTCTTTATGAACTAGGGGATTCATTTCCAATAATTTGAAACTCCCAAAAATGATCCGTAAATGGTAGGATTATAGCCTATCTATTTCACTAGCATAAAATTTTGAACTCTTATTTCTCTTCTCAATGATATTGAAAGGAAACCTTGAAAGATGATATGTAATTGGCCTATATTAACACTTCTAGAAACTATTATAAAAACTCATTAAAACTATCATGAAGCTAGGTTCACTTGCACAAATCCCATTCCAGCGAATAAGAGACAAGTTGTCACAGAAGACAACACTAAGAAATAGCTCATCCTAATAGTGGAGTTGACCAACAAGTAAAAACAACACTCTCAGACACAAAATGAGTCATCTAATCATGATATAATGCTCAACTTGAGAGATGATTTGACTAGTTGTAAAGGGAACAATCATTGGACAATTTTAATGTCTCAACAGTGAAGAAAAATGCACTGAGGATTATTTTAGTCACTTAGTAGTGGAAAACAATTCCTAGCGATTATTTTAGTCATCCAACAGTGGAGAAAAACACCTAGAGGAAAATTTTGGCGACCAACAATGAGGAAAAATTCCTAGAGGACAATTTGGGTGACCAACAATGAAGAAAAATGCATAGACAATAGATTGAATCATGAAATGGCATAAAGGCAAAGGGGAAGACACCCAACAACATGAAAATGATAAGTATGGTCCAATGAAAAGGAAAATAAACCAACCAACAAGAGAATGGTTTCATAGTGAGTGAGAGAAATTCCCCCAATATCTCTTAGAAACTAGATTAGCAACTTCCAAATAACTATCAACAACTCTAGAGTGGGAACCATTGATTTCCCATCTTCAGAATCACTCAACAATTGAGAAGAAAGAATCATTGAGACTTGTGAAATGGAATTAAACCTACAAAGAAAACATTAAAACACCTACAATGGTTTTAGTAAACCAAAAAATGGATTAACAAAGCTAAATATGAAAGGCACATATTTCAACACTAAATGTAAGTTTTTATTATGCTCGAGAAAATTACAAAGGGGTGAGATATACACAAAATATATGTATTTTTAATCATTGATAATTCAAATTGCAAATGGCCATGCCTCAAAGGAATCTTCACTCATCACAGACAATGTCATTGTTCCCTTCATGCATCGATGTTCAAGTAGGTTTCTTTCTTCAATATTTCATTGTTTCTATTGTCTTCCCAAGTTCTCCTTGCATATGTGTGTCATCATATTCACTACAACCTTCATTTATTTTAATGGGCTACCTTTGGAAGGCCAACCATCATAATGGTTCATTTCCTCGTCCAATGTTTCTTTTAATGGGCTACCTATGGAAGGCCAACCATCATAATGGTTCATTTCCCCGTCCAATGTTTCTTTTAATGGGCTACCTTTGGAAGGCCAACCATCATAATGGTTCATTTCCCCGTCCAACTATACAAAGTGGAAATCAAGGCCGTTGAACACAAGTTAATGTAGATTAAAGGTATCATTCTCCTTTTAGGTGGCAGTCTGCATTTATATTTTTACCATTTTCTTTTGTTTGCTATTACTATTTGTTAGTACTAACTGTTAGATTTAAATGATTAGCATTGGGTTTTAATTTATGTGGATGTCGGATGGTGTTATCTTGTTCACTTAGATTTTATTCCATGAATAACAACATGTTGAGTTTATTATGAATATATTATTAAAAAAACTTTGAACCTGTTATTAACTTGACTTTGTGTAAATAAAAAATAAAATATTTACCTAGGATACCAATGGGTTTTGAAATCGAAATTTGATGAATTTGAAATCAATTTTATCATCCAACCAACCAACCACCCACTACCTTCTCTATTATAATAGGTGGTATCACTTTTTCTATTATATCATGGCTTTCTATTATACCCATGTATTGGACTTTGGATTCCCTACGATCCCAAGTTAAGCACGTTTATCTTGAAATTGGGAGAAAATATATCAGTTTGACGATGTTCAAGCAATGGATGTCGTAAGTGCATATTTTGATTGTTTCGAAGAAACATCTTAGCATGTGCATTAGTATAGGTTCTCCTAGACAAAAGGGAGAATCAATTTTTATAGTTCATGTACCTTGTTCCAATGATTTCATGAGTTGTTCTCTTAGAAATGTAATGGCCTCTACACAAGCCTTCATGAAATTATTTGATCATTTTGTTAGAGTCAAGTATAGTTCATCCACATATTCATCATGACCTTTAATGCAAGTCCATGGTTTACAAGTACGCACTTTTGAGTAACAACCTTTCCAGCTCTCCTATGTGATTTGTTCATCTTTCTGGTGAATTCAACTTATTCAAGCTACCTTAATAACTTTTACATATTTATCCCAACCAATTTATTCAAACTGAGTGATTGGTCGCAGACATACGTCTAGAACCTCTATTACTTTTTCCATCTAGTTGTTCATTTGTTTCTCTAACTAACACTGCAACTTGCACTGATAGAATTGGTTGGTGATCACGATACCCCTGGAATTTACTGGACTACTTGATAGAAAAGGATTGGGTTGTGCTACTTGTATGATTTTCTTCTTTTGTTGCCAACATTCCACCAATACTATCATACCAAAATTGAGTCACTTCCAATGTTTATGTCTACATTACATTTCATAGCGCAAAATTTCAAGTTAACAATGGTAGGGGATTTACAATTTGGATAAGATATTTTAATCTATTTTACCAAAAATATTTTAGTGGTAGTTTAGTCATGGGAATGGAACACTATTATGCAAATAGATTAATTTCAAATGATGTGAAATGTAAAACCACTTTATCTTAAAGTCCCAAGTTAAAAAAACATACTTAAATGTAATCTACCAACATTAGAACTCCTCATGAACCCCTTGGTTTTTCACTATATTCTATACTATAATTTTTTCTTGCTTCCTTATCTGCCTTATATAAAAATGAAATCAACAAATTGATTATTTTCTTCTCTGTTTATGCGTTATAGGAATTGATTGTGACTTGGTTTGTGCCCAGGAAAAACAATATATGAATATCAAAAAATAGAGTTTTTGAGATGAATGGCAACAAGCATATATATATCTTAGAAGAATTAAGTCCGAGAATGATTTTTGGACATGGGAATATTTCTAGAGGCTAGAAAAATGCATGTTGATCCATCATTAGACTTGGGGTTTATGTTTATAAGTTGAAATGGAAAATTTCTTACACACTCTTAATAGAACTTGCAAGTCAAAATATTGTGACTCTAGAGAACAATCGAAAGTAAGTTACTCAAACATTTGTTGTTTATTTACTTATCCTTGATTAACGTGTATCAAGCATTTGGACTGGTTGGTAACATAACCAACTTATTCAAATCTTATTTCCAAAATAATAAATTCAAAGCCTAGAATTGGATAAATTAGTTAAATTCATAGCATGTATACCAATGTTAAAAATATGAAAGGAAGAGTGAGAGTATAAACTTGCATAAATATAGTGCCTGCTATCTCATTGAATGCACTTGAAATGAAAGAGGGAAATTAAAATATGTTGCATGAAACAAAATGCACTAAATGTGACACATAGTGTCCATATATTTTCTTATTTCCAACATTTTAATGAATCACATGCATTCAATATTTTACCTTCTCCTTTATGAAGGAGGGGATTCATTTCCAATAATTTGAAACTCCCAAAAATGATCCGTATATGGTAGGATTATAGCCTATCCATTTAACCAACATAAAAATTTGAACTCTTATTTCCCTTCTTAGTGAGCTTGAAAGGAAACCTTGAAAGACAATATGGAATTGGCCTATATTAACACTTCTAGGAACTATTATAAAAACGCATTAAAACTATCATGAAGCCAGGTTCACTCGCACAAATCCCATTCCAACGAATAAGAGACAAGTTGTCACAGAAAATAACACTAAGAAATAGCTCATCCTAATAGTTGAGTTGACCAACAAGTAAAAACAACACTCTCAGACATAAAATGATTCATTAAATGATGAGATAATGCTCAGCTTGAGAGATGAGTTGACTAGTTGTAAAGGGAACGTTCATTGGACAATTTTAATGTCTCAGTAGTGAAGAAAAATGCACTGAGGATTATTTTAGTCACTTAGTAGTGGATAAAAATGGCTAGGGATGAATTTAGTCATCCAACAGTGGAGAAAAACACCTAGAGGACAAATTCGGTGTCCAACAATGAGGAAAAATGCCTAGAGGAAAATTTGGGTGACCAACAATGAAGACAAATGCACAGACAACAGATTGAATCATGCAATGGCATACAGGCAAAGGGGAATACACCCAACAACATGAAAATGCTAAGTATGGTCCATGGGAAAGGAAAAAACACAACCAACAAGAGAATGGTTTCATAGTGAGTGAGAGAAATCCCCCCAATATCTCTTAGAAACTAGATTAGCAACTTCCAAATAACTAGCAACAACTCTAGAGTGGGAACCATTGATTTCCCATCTTCAGAATCACTCAACAATTGAGAAGAAAGAACCGATGAGACTTGTGAAATGGAATTAAACCTACAAAAAAAACATTTAAAACACCTACAATAGCTCTAGTAAACCAAAAAAAGGATTAACAAAGCTAAATATGAAAGGCACAAATTTCAACACTAAATGCAAGTTTTTATTATGCTTGAGAAAATTACAGATGGGTGAGATATGCACAAAATATATGTATTTTTACTCACTGATAATTCAAATTGCAGATGGCCATGCCTCAAAGGCACCTTCACTCATCATAGACAATGTCATTATGACCTTCATCCATTGATGTTCAAGTAGGTTTCTCTCTTCAATATTTCATTGTTGCTATTATCTTCCCAAGTTCTCCTTGCATCTGTGTGTCAGTATATTCACTACAACCTTCATTTCATTTAATGGGCTACCTTTGGAAGGCCAACCATCATAATGGTTCATTTCCCCGTCCAATTTTTCCAAAATTACAAAAGAAAATATAAATGAAAATTACATGCTTATTACAAATTTACAAGAAGGTTTGACAAAGATCCAATTCACATCACACTACCCCATTTGCAATATTTTTGTCCCCAAAAGATCCAAATCCCTTCAATATTGTTCTTTGATGATTAAGCATACTCTGAAAAATATCCAAGAAAGGGTGCATTCACTACACAATAAAAGATTAGAGTTGAATAAGGGATGCATTTGGCATAATCCTATTTTCTATCTCATGCCTAGAGATAGCATTATGTTGGGTATGTGTTGTATTCCTTGCACAAATAGATTTTGTGTCTATTGAGTTGCCCAGGGCACATAGGGGAGTTTGAGGGCAGGTTCTTAGGCCCTCCCTTTAGGCTTTTGAGGGCAGTTCCCCCAAGAATTGTTTTTCCTCAGGAAATGTGTCACATTTTTGCCTCATTTTTCATGTTGCCTTGATTTTCGTGTCCATTTTTGGGCGGTTTTTAGGCACATGATTTAATTTTTCCGATGGTTTTCTATTTCTTGTTAAGGAATTGGGTTTGTTGACTAATCCAGGTCATTGGGTTAGGGTTTTGGATGTCATTGGCTCATATATGTATATTGTATTGTAAACAATGTATCACTAGGAATGGATATAGAATATGTTGGTTTTATTGGTTTGGGTTTTCAAGGGAAATATATATGTGTAGTACGTGTATTTTCCATTGTATCTTTTATGTTCTTTTATTGAAAATTTGTTTGCAGTAAAATATTATACAAGGTTAAAATCTACATTTCGTATCAGATCTTTATTGGTTTCAGGGGGATGCCTTTTTGGTCAAGGGTTTGGCTCGGGACTTTGATAAGCCTTGTTAGAATGGGAGATCTATGGTATTGATTTTTCAAGGAAAAATAAATGGCGAGAAATTAAAAAATGGAGATCGAGAAGATTAATTGGAAAAGTTTTGAGCTGTGGAAGCTCAATATGGGAGATCTATTGTTGGGCATAGATCAGTGGATCGTGGTGGATCCTAGTAATGCACCTACAAAAACTTCAACAGATGACTCAAAAAAGTTGGATCAAAAGGCGAAGATCACAATCCGACTGTGTCTCTCAGATTCAATATTACTGAATGTGTCAGAGGAAGCTACAACCAAATATTTATGGGATAAGTTGGGGAAGTTGTATGAGTCTAATTATCTAGTAAATAAACTATTCCTAATAAAGAAGTTGTATAACGTGAGGATGAGAGAAGTAGACTCGATGGAAGATCATTTGAATGCCTTCAATACTGTTCTAAGTCAGTTACTATATGTTGAGATTAAAATTTCAGATGAAGTTAAGTGTATTAGATTATTGTGCTCTTTAACAGACTCATGGCATAGTCTGGTTGTGGCCATAGGTAGTAATACACATTCCTTAAATTTTTATGAAGTGGTCTCATACTTGTTGTCAGAGGAGATGAGATAGAAGAACATGGAAGGACAAAGCACATATGCATTATTTGCAAAAGGACACTCCCAGGAAATAAATATATCTAAGTCCTCAAGTGGGAGATCTAATTCTAAAGGAAGATCTAAGTATCCTGGAAATTTTTTAAAGGTATGTTGGAGACGTGGAAAAGAAGGGCACTACAAGAAGCAGTGTAGATCCAAAGTTGAGAAAAATAAGGGATCTGAAGAATCTCCTTCTAGAGAAGAAATTACCTCCAAGGAAGGAGGGTATGTGTACTTGGATTCTTCAAGCACACATGCATATCATGAGACATGATGGGTTGAATTAGGTGCATCCTTTCATATGACTCCCCATAGGGAGTGGTTCTATGAATATAAAAGGTATGATGGAGGTAATGTTTTCCTAGGTGATGGCTCGACAAACAAAATCATAGGATGAGGAAAAGTAAATTTGAGGCTCATCGATGGAAGGATTAGAACACTACCCTGTGTTTTTCACATCCCGCGATTGGCCAGAAATTTGATTTTTGCAAGCAAAATGGACGATGCAGGGGTAAAAACAATGTTTAAAAAGGAAACATGCATGATGGTTCTAGGATAAATGGTGTTGCTAAAGGGAGTTTAGTTTGGAACTATGTATAATATGAAAGGAAGAACTATTAGTGATGGTTGTAATAATTCCATTGTTCCTAATATTGGATTTGAAGAAGAAATAACTCCTACAGTATCTGGAGAAAAGGTTATGTTGTGGCATCAAATACTGGGGTATATCAGAGAGAAGAGTCTTCGACTACTAGATGTTAAATGTATGGTTGAAGGTATGTCTAACTCCTCTCTGGATTTTGATTTCTATGAACATTTTGTATATGGGAAGCAAAATCGAGTAAGAATCCCCTTTGGTGCAACGAGGGAAGAAGGAATTTTACAACTAGTTCATAGTTATGTGTTTGGACTTGTGTCGATTCCATCATTGAGAAAATATCTGTAGCATGTCTCATTTATATATAACTTCTCAAGGAATACTTGGACATATATCCTGAGAAATAAATGTGAATTCTTTGGCAGGTTTAAAGAGTTTAAGGCTCTTATTAAGAATCAAATAGATAAAATAGGGCGTTGAGCACAGATAATGGCAGAGAGTTATGCGAGAATGAATTTGAAGAATTCTGTAATAAGTGCGATATAGAAAGGAAGAATACTACTCCATATACACCTTAGTATAATGTATTTGTAGAAAGGATAAATAGGATGCTAATGTAAAAATCAAGGTGCCTGCTCAGTGGTGTGGGGTTAGAGAAAGAATTTTGGGCAGAGGAAGTGGGTACTACATGTTACCTGGTAAGAAGATCACCCTCATCAATGTTGGATGAAAACACTCCAAAAGAGGTATGGACTGGTAAGAAACCTTCTCTCACACATCTCAAGGTATTTGGATGTGATGCCTGTTACAACACCTTATAATTTCAAACTTTTTTGAATTTTGTAATGTTTTGGTTTTTTTCCTTTAAAAATAAAAATCACCAAAAAACTTAGGAAAACCGCTTTCAAATTTGAATAAATCCATATTCATTATTTATTAGTAGGCACTTACAATATCATCCGTAAAAAATTTCAGCTAATATGATCAAGTGGCTCTCATGTTCTTGAATTCATAAAGCTACACGATCGTTAAGAACAAGCATCCAATGGTTACTTAGAGAAGATTTCTATCATCATTTGAATGAAAACCAAGAAGTCACGAAGCTCCAAAGTCCCCAAGTCTTTTTTCAATGAAAATCAATTAAAAATATCTATGGATGAGTATTTGACACCTGTCATAAAACTCTATCGTGGGCTAACACATGGCATGTATTTTTAACATTTATATCAAATAATTCATCTATTTTAGATGACATGTTTCACACATATTTTCTTGACATGTCATTTAAGATGACGTCATCATTGCCACGTCACTCCAGGAAATTTTCCTTCGAGACGAAAAGCAAAGAATGATTTCAGGACCACCGAAGTTTCTAAACGTTGAAGCACTTGTTGTCATAATGAATTATTTTTTTTTTTAAAAAGCAAACAAAACTTCAAAATAAGTTTAATTAGTCATGATTTACTTTTAGTTAATCACTTCATGAATTCGGCCTTCGGAGGATCACTATTATCGTACATATACAACTCTCGCATGTCAAAGTCCCGAAGTACTTAAGGCTACAAAGATTTCAAAATATGATTAATTGAAACATAAAATTATTAATCAGTGATTAGCTTCTCTGAGAATTCGGCCTCCGCAAGATTTTTGTTGTTCTACTTTAAAAACCTCTGAATTTCGAACCACCAAAGATTAATTACATTTATAGTTTATTAAAGTTTGAAAGATCTAGAGAAATATCACGACGTCGGGAAATAAATTCCATTGATTTCTTGAATAATTGTTTTCTCAGTAGATCAATTCGAATATTGTTAGACTTTATTATTTTCATGAATAAAATCATTTCTATCTTCAAAGAGTTCTATCATTTGCAATAAGATATTTTCAGTGATTGAAATCTTATAATTTTTTCTTATCATAGGAAGGTTAATTCGGTATTCTAAGAATTATGTTGCTACGCAAAGCAGGGAAGAAGCAACAATCATCAGTAGAGGACTCCAACCCTAACATGGATATTCTTTCAGACACTACTACGTGAATAAAATATGCTATCAAGTCTTGGAAGCAGGTGTATGACATTCTGTACCATGAAATTCTTCTTTTCCCTGACGATTCCGCTGAAGAAAATGAAGAAACATTCTCGGCTAAGATCAGACTAGTTGCTCAGTTGGAATTTCACAAAATCGTTACCTAACCAAATATTATGCCTTACAATGACATGATAAGTTGGGCCCTCGATCATGTAGATATTACATCCCAAAGTATCTCCAATCACTAGAAGATCTACGAGTAATGTATAAAATTTCCTCTGAACCAAAATAAACTTATAATTCAAGTTTTCTTTTAGATTTCGAACGAAAGGAATGCACTGAATGTGGTAGAATTGGTCATGATATAATTAAAAGATTGTGGGTAAATCCAATCAAGTTCAGGACCGACGCTCATGGAATATATTCAACAAGGACTTTAGATGCCTACTTTTCATATATTTCCATGATGCTCTGTCGATTATTTGGGAGAAACAACCCTACACATTTCACAGTGGAATGTGTATCTATAATCCATGAAGTTTTTGAAGACTATACTTTCAACTGGGAAAAAATGGTATCGGATAACCTAGCTAAGGAGGTCACTGAGTAAAAATCTTTGAAGTCTAAGGGGCAACCTGCTCCTTTTTACATGTTTGCGTACATCATGGACACCATCTCCTTTATGGCTCCATTTCCTCTCATGAATTGGAGTTGGACACCACCTTGTTTTGAATCCATTCATTTTTATCATTCAAATTTATGGGAGGAAAACTCCAAATATTTATTCTATGAAATCTATCACGATGTAGTGATACACGTTCATGTGGGCATTTACGGACATCCTCCTCCACGAATTTCAGAACCTATTATAGGAAATTTTGGTGCAGTTGCAAATTGGTACATTGAAGAGAATTTATCTTACATTAGAGTATTTAGTTGTTCTATTTCTCCTCATGCCCTTCCAAAGTTTTTTCCTAATAGATTGATCTGTAGAGAGGTGGAATATCAAACAATGGTAGGCGATATTACTAAGGAATTGAAAGCAGCACAAAAGAAAGTATGGCCTTCCTTTCCTATATAGTTTGGTATGTTCACATTACTTGGTTTCGGGCATATGAAGCTTGAAGTGAGAGCTTTGGAGGACATCAAATTGGTAGATATTGAATTCAAAAGACATGATACTCGTAAGGTGGTTGAGAATCATCTAGCTCATTTAAATATGAGGAGGTACATTCACGAATGTTTCCCTTATGATGATGTTTTCAAAGGAGTCAGAGCTTATGAGGAAGTTCAAAACAAAGTTCAAAATCTACTTCCAGATCAACAATCTAGTTTTTTTAGTTTTCAAAAACACACAAGGACCATCCTTAAATATATTTTACAAGGAGAATATAAGATTTCCTTTTCATCACAGGAAATAGCATCCACAGATCCCCAATAAGATAGCTCGATTGCAGACCAATATGAAGAAGTGGCAAAGAATCCAGAGGAGTTAATTAAAAATGTAAATACACCAAAGCTATGTAAAAAGGATCAGGAGACGTTAGCATCTTTTGAGGCCTTTATGAATCAAGTACATGCTTTCCCTTTTTCACCATCAACTACTACTTTTTTTTGTTCCAAGTATCACAAGTCTACAGAAGTCCACTGCACTTACTTCTACTATTCTCTCACTAATTCCCATAAACACAAGTTTCTAAAATCCCAGTTCAGAAGAAATTCATATAGATGAACTCACGACTATTCTTCTTGAGGAGATTCCTACTTCAATTTTATTCTTCAACAAGAAAAGAAGATCCATATAAGCAGATAATATTAGTGGAAGGAAGGAGTGGTGACTAAGAGAAATAGAATAGTGTTTGATGGACATGAACAAAAGAATCTTGTATTTTCTAAAGGAGTTGCAAATTCATTAGGAGCCTTCGCCACTGTCAATCAATGGTTAGTGGGTAATCTTACTAAGCATATTCAACAAAAATCTCTTCAGGCTGAGAAATTGGAAAATGAGATGCAATGCGTAGAAATAACCTTCCAGAGTAGAATGTATTTTGA
This sequence comes from Picea engelmannii, assembly GCA_009831015.1. Classification (NCBI taxonomy): domain Eukaryota; kingdom Viridiplantae; phylum Streptophyta; class Pinopsida; order Pinales; family Pinaceae; genus Picea; species Picea engelmannii. Next base: position 133,976 of record ML789067.1, on the reverse strand, counting down.
CATCGAAAAAATCAGATTGGGCTATCAACAACAAATGAAGCAACTACAAGAGAAGATGGAGATGAGTGTCCTAAATCTGTAGTCAAGTAACTCAATTCTTTCTCAGCAAAATAGTTTAATTGGGCAGTTGCAAACCCAAATAGTTGTACCTGCATTCAAAATGCAAGCATCTGAGATAAATGAAAGGTTAAGAGTTGTTTAGTTAGATCTATATCAATCCATGGATACTATATAGAAATATTATCAAAGGATCAACACTTCTATGAAGAATATTTATGACAAAGAAAAGGAAGCATGTGTAGTTAGATCCAAGTTCTAGGATTTTATTATTTGGAGACAAAATGAACTTTCTTGGTCTCGCCCTTTTTTCACAATATGAACACATGAAGGGAGAAATGGTTTTAAAGGCTTGGGAGATAAACCTTGAAGAAAGAAATAAGTTGAAGAGAGAGGTTAAGGAGGCTTGTTTCAATGTCATTGTTGTTGTTGACTCAAAGTTGGTTGAATTTAAAGGTGATGCTATCTCCCATACACTTGGGCAGATCGAGATAGAAAAGAATAAAGAAAATTCCAGGAAAAACAAGCAGAGTATACAGAACACAATTCAACAAGTAAATCATATTGATTTACAAAAAATAAATGACCTACTGGTAAAAAAAAAGTTACAACACCAAATTACAGCTCAGGCAATCAGGAAGATTCAAGAGAAACTACCACTAGTGCATAAAAATATGTTTTCATTTGAGTTGAATGAAAACATTGAACCTTCTAGATTTTTGGTAGAATTAGTGAAGATGTGCGATGAGTTCAATGAGCATAAAAAGGCGAGAACATCTGCAACAAAATAGAGGAGCAAAAGAAATGCCAGCATATCAAGCGTATCTCAGAAAAATCTACATTTTGTTGTTAGATTTTGACTGTATTCTATATTTTGAGCTGAAAAGATGGAATGTATAACTACTTATAGTTAAGATATTTTTTCTTATAAATAGGTATATCTTATACCTATTCAATGCTTCTTCTCGCCGAATGTAAAAGAGAGTACTTATTGAATATTAATACAAGGAGAAGACATAGATTTTAAGTCTCATTTCTATTGAGTTATGTGTTTACCCTTTATTTCCATTTTCTTCTCTTATTATCTTCTTTATATGGTTCTTTAAGATTGAATTATTACAACTTATTAATACAAATACTCTGATCTTAATGCACTGGAAGTTCGCTCAACTACAATTTTTCCTCTATTCTTACTTTGAGTAAAAGCAAGACCTATAATTTGTATGAGTTTCTACATTCTTAATTATATGTTGAGGATACATCTCCTAATTTTATTCTACTGTGAATGAGGTAAGACTTATCTATAATTGATCCCTTACTTTGTTCTAATAGTTTTTTGAATCATTTCCATATCACATAAGATTATAAATTTGACTCAGAGAAAGAGATATTGCCTTTGTATTTTCTTATTATAAATTTCACTCAAAGTTGCATCTTAGAAAACTGAAGGTATAAAAAACCAATATAAAAACTTTTTTTTAATTTTATGATGCATGACATTATTCTTCGAGCCTAGAATCAATCTCAAGAGCAACATATTTTTGGCACCATTGTCGGGGAACAGAGAAAAAAAATCATTTTTTTCTTTGGAGAACGATAAAGTTAAGTTTCATTTTTTTATGGTGAAAAAAGATTGAACGCGTGGATTAGGATCATTTTTATATTTCACCTAGCGACTCCATTGTAGGAAAAGATGGCATCTGGTCGGAAAAATAACAGAAATAACCCAAATGAAAAGTAGAGTACGCCAGTTTCGGATCCCGAAAAATTGTTGAAATCCAAGGGATATCTCAAGTAAACTTATGCATCAATAGGTAAGATATTTCAACCTAAATTTACTCAGGTAAATTTTAAGATCCCAACTAAAGAACTAAAAATTTCATTTATATATCAAAAATTTCATTCTGTAGAAGCTTCATCTAGTAAATCTGAAGTTAAATTAGAAGTTATAGAGGAAGTAGCTCCTAAAATAAAATCAAAAGATCCAAAGAGTGAAAATATTCAGAATATCCCTATCTCATTGATAGATACTTTTATTAGTGAAAGAAAATAACACTTTTCAATCTCCAATATAATTTGTACTCAACTGATTCTTAGTCTCCCTGAAGTAAAGGTTTTTGTTTCCAAAAGACCTAAAGATCATTTTCTACTCTCAGGATCATCTCATATTACTTCTCTTATTTATCCATATAGTCCATTTGAAAGACCAGGTTCAGTTCCTCATTTTCCACCTCACATAGATTTGTCATCTCTTTCATGAGATCTATCACCTTATGAATTTTTAGCTTAACTTCATTCGCACCTTCCCGAAGTAATCAAAGGTTTAGTACATCAGTATTTTGAAATTTTCGATAATGTTCAGTATAGTCCTCGAATTTATTTTCCAAGAGTTTCAATGGATGGTCTTGGAGGTGTCAAAGGTGGAGGTGCGGGAGGTGCAGGGGTTGGTGGACATGGAAATGTACCAATACCTCCTCCAATAATTTTTACCAAATTTTCTGCTACATATTCTCCTTTATCTCTTCTTATTGTCCTACATGATCTACCTGATAATTACATGAAGAGCCTACCTAAATTCACAAGTGAAGGGGATTTAACAACCACCGACCATATAGTCTTTTTTGACCAATTTACTAATATTCTTGGTATCCAACACAAATATGTTTATATGAGACTGTTGTTACAAACTTTCAAAGGGAAGGTTAGAACTTGGTTCAGAGGACTCCCCGTGGACTCTATACCATCATACAATGATTTAGAGACTTCTTTCTTGAGGCAATGGGGTGAGAAAAATGATCACCTATATTATTTCACTGAATTGAGAGCTTTAAGAAATAAAATATCTGAATCTCTTTTAGAATTTATACAAATATTCAACAAACTCTATAAAAAAATCCCAGTTGAAATAAAACCTTCCCATCCAGCTGCAAAAGTGACTTTTACACAGGCCTTTGATTATGATTTCGCCTTACTTTTGAGAGAAAGAAGGCCCACAACTTTAGCTAGAATGTAGGATGATTCTATTGAAATTGAATCCAATATGATGGAATCAGGAAAGTTAAAAATGAAAGTAGATATGGGAACAAGAGAACCCAGGTTTTTAGAGAACAAGAAGGGCCCTCCGCCTTTGAAAGAAACACTTCAAAAGAAAAAATGGATGAGATGGCTAAGATTATAAAAGAGTTATCTAACAAAATTTCCATGATGGAAATGGAAAAAGACAAACCCGATCCATATGCTATAAATCAATATAGGATAAATCCTAACATAAACCCTCAAATTCAACAAAGTCAAATCAAGAATGAGGAATAGAAGATCCAAGATCCTTTTAAAATTAAAATATTATATAGGGAGATGAGGTGCAAGATTCTGAAAAATTAGATGAAGATCAACTTCAACATCATCTAATACAGTTTGGTTGAGAAGGATCCTTAGTGATCTTACACATGAAGAGAATCATCCAACTCCTATATTTTGTGACAACAGTTCAACAATTGCATTATCGAAAAATCATGTGTTTCACTGTAAGAGTAAACACATGGACACTCACTATCATTTCATTCGTGAGCTTGTCAAGGGTGGTAGCATTACGCTACAATTTTCTGGTTTGAAAGAACAATTAGTTGATATCTTTACCAAGCCATTGGGAAGAAATACTTTTAAATTTCAGAGACAACACCTAGGAATTGTTTGTGTTGATTTTTGTAATGGTCGAAGTTAAGGGGGGAGTGTTAAATGGAGTAATGTATACCATTTACTTGACCAATTAAATGGTTTATAGGCATCATAAATGAAATATATGAAATAGGTTGATATTAATTTATTATGTAGGTGAGAAGATAGAGTGTTCTAGATAAATATCTAGTTTTATGTATTTTGCATTTTAGTTTTCATATGAATATGGAGAAGAGATGAACAAATCCATTGTTGTATGTGTGTATGCTATTCTTTTTGAAGCACTTGCCTCAACTTGAACTTGATAAAATATTCCTACCCTCCCTTCCTCTCAAATTCTTCTTTCCATGTCCTCTCTTACTACCTCCACTCTATCCACCAAAGGAAGTTTGTCAAAATCATGGGATGCCAAATGTTGGAGTTGTTGACTGATTTCCAAAAGTATAACTATCACCAAAAGGAGACAGAGTGCTTCCAAATGTTTTTCTACTCCCAAGTGTTGGAGATGACTGACCAAAATTTTCATTTCTTCCCCACCCATTACTTGAAGCCCCAAAAACCCAGTACGGATTGTATTTTTTCTCTGTTGTACGACTTGTCTATTGGCTATACCTTCTACCTTGATTTCCATGTTGTACCTTGTCTTGGAATGCATGTCAATGCTCATCATCTTCCTCTCTACTCTTGCATGAGTTCTCCACTTTCTCTTTCTCTCTCAAAAATTCGTTCAACTACACAAAATGGGTGTGCCCTCCTTACCCTAATCGAATCCATGAGTGGAAGGTGAAAGGTAATCTAATCCAATGGATGATATTAGATGAGATGAGTGGTGGATATTAAATCACTTAACTCACCCACTTTCCCTAAGTTAAAAAATTTACCTTTTAATTTACATCTCATAAATTAAATGACTAGGGTCCACATTAGGCATTTTCCCACCCCTTAGGTGCCTAGGTGATGAGAAACACTTCCCTAGGTAATTTTTAATTATTTTTAACACTCCCTCTTACCGAGGAAGGTGTTACTCACTAGTCCAAGCTTATCCCTAATAGATGAAAACTTGTATTTTCCCAAAGACTTAGTGAGTATGCCCGCAATATGCTCATCTATAGATATATATTGTAGCTCAATTGCTCCTCTCTAAAGATAATCCCATATTAAGTGATATCGAATCTCAATGTGCCTAAACTTGTCGTGAAAAACTGGATTCTCAGATATTTTGATACAACTCTGATTATCACATGGTCTCAAATGCACACCAAATAATCCCACCACCAACTTGTGAATCCAAGGGGCATCACAACTAGCCTGACGGGTGTTACACATAAAAAATACTCACTTTGATAGTGTCACAAGTGTCATCATTACAAGGGTCACAAGTGTCGCACTTTGCTCACAAGTGTCGCAAGTGTTAAAGAAAGCATATTGTCATGATGCCAATGTTGTGCCTATAACGACATGAGAAGGACACTTGAAACACCCCAAACATTTGATTTGGAAGAGAAGAAATGAGTCAGCAGGCTTATAAACCTTTTGCCATCTGAAAGCACCCCAAAAACTGAGTTTTTGGAGGGGTGCGCTCCCCTATACCTCTTCTGGGAGTGTTGGCACTCCCCCTTACATTGTCTGGGAGTTCTATAAAGCTCCTTTGGCCCTTTTGAGGGAGCGCTGCCTATTTTGGGCAGTAGTTAATTTGTTGAGTGTAACAACCTCCTCATTACGACAACCACTCTAATAACAAGTGCAAATTTTTTTTGTTTAAGGTGTGTGCGCACGTGTAGAAGTAACAAAGACACTTGACTCTATGTCACCACTCGACAACCAACAAGACGTAACCACGATGTTCATCACAAGAAGACTGAAGGCACACAATGAGTAATTGCAACAATATACGACCATAGGCATAAGGCGCACAACACAAACATTTAACAACATACTGGGTTATGCACAGTAAGAACACAGAGGGAAGAATCCATGGTGGTAGAGTTTACTATTTCTGCACAGGAAAGCAGGGCGTTTAATCTTAGTTTTCTGCTCCGGAGAGAGAGAAGGTCAGATAGACTCCTGGCCGACTGCTCAGGAAAAAACTAGAAACCTTCGTCAGGTGTTTCACAAGAGTGGAAACCCTACCTTTAAAGGGCCCGAGACTCTTGATATGACACTAGATTATTTACACAGGAAAAATCACACACACAAAAATTCTTGGAAAAATTGGAAAATTACGACGAACCACGACAAAAGTAAAAATGACCACCCGCCCGTCCTACCCTACAAGGTTAGGACCTCCAAGACACATATTAAACACTCAAGCCCAATTTTTCCATCGATTTTAACCATTTAAGGTATCAAGGCTGGCGACTGTTCTGAGGAACATGGAGGTGTCTATATCCCGCCCGACACAAGCAGACCAAGCAATGCAAGACAACCAAGTACAACCAAATCAACAGACAACCATGCCCTCTATGGAAGACATAAGTCCACCCACTATTGATACTCCATGAAAATAATTACAAACCAATTACTCCATTTGTTTTCTTTACACGGCGAGTTACCGACCCAATCCTAAATAATGTACTTTAAATAATTTCAAATCCCCGTTTGTTGAATCATAAAGATTGAGTGCCCTTAGAATTAAGGATACTACATTCATACATTATCATGCATAATGAAATTACCCTAACATCACCCTAACACATCCAGGTCATCGCCTTCTATATCACAAATCATTCAATTAAAATAATAAGGACTTTACCTTTGTTTGTTATTAAAAACATTGGAGCTACCAAAATCTTGACCATAATAACCATGTATTCACCCTTATAATAGATTAAAACCATTAATGAATAATCATTTAATGAATAACAATTTATTATTAATGAATAACAATTTAATGAATATAAAAACAATTAATGAATAACAATTTATTTTTAGAGACGCAATTAATAACCATGTATTTACTCTTATAACCAATTAATAACCAACCAATGAATAACCAATTAATGAATAACAATTTATTATTAGAGACACAGTTAATAACCATGTATTTACTCTTATAACCTTGCAATCAACAACAACAAAATTTCATTTCAGGTGGTCTAATGCTAACGCTCTATTTTAGTTTATATTGCAATAAGGTTACCCGTATATGTCAACCTAAATCTTACAGCAACGTTACCATTACTGAACCATTTTAAAATATCAATTACAATACCCAAATAGAACAGTACAACTGACACCCATATCTTTACATGTGTTTTACAATAACCAAGCCATTTGAATGACAATAAAAATTACATTATGAAAATACATTGTTATGATTATAACACCTTCAATATGGAGGAAAAGAAAAAGATCAATTCATTAATCAGTACATAAGGGTTCTATTATTAACAATCGGTCCTTACACGAACTGAGCATTCAATAAACATAAACTATAACCATATAGTGCCGGGAGGTAACCCTATAACCACAACCTAATTAATTAATGTTGCAGATAAAATAGCACATAGTGCGTTCAGAAATGGTCTATCACTAATTTATGTTATTTAATTCCTTGAAGTAAGCTCATTCTACCTCCTTAATTTCAAATAAATTACTAAGGACTGTACCATCCATATTCCTGAACAATTTATTTACATTGATTCTCTGAATTCTATCTCTTTCTTGCTTGTGAAAATAGAGAAGTATCCCTATCAAATAAAACGCCCAGGTCATAATGGAGACGCCCAGCAATAAAATAAAACGCAAGCCACTAAAGGGGAAATGCCCACAGTCACTGAAGATGAAAACAATAAATCAAACGCAGACCACTAATGGGAAATGCCCACAGTCATTGAAGTTGGCAGCAATAAATCAAACGCAGACCACTAATGGGAAACGCTCATAGTCACTGAATATGGCAACAATAAATCAAAATGCATACCACTAATGGGAAACGCCCATAGTCACTGAAGTTGGAAGCAATAAATCAAACACAGACCACTAATGGGAAACGCTCATAGTCACTGAAGATGGAAGCAATAAATCAAAACACAGACCACTAATGCACGCAGAGATCCTCATGGGAATCACCAGAACGGTTTTACAGGAACGAAATGTTCGTACCCTCAGCAATATTTGCAGCACGAAGTAAAATGAAATGCCAGTATGATTTTGCAGGAACAAAATGACCATTAACTCAATGCATTTATAGCATTAATGCAAAACGAGTTGCCAGACGATTTTCAAGAACAACATGGTAATGCACTCAACGAAATTACAGCAACCAAGGAAAAATGAATTGCCAAAATGATTTACAAGAACAGCATGGCGATGCACTCGACAAATTTTATAGCAATAGTGTGAAACGCAATGCCCAAATGATTCCATCACCGTGAATCCCAACCACAGTTCCAATTCCAGAATGATAGGGGTAATGATTGCAGAGGAGAAGGGACAATTTATACAACACCATCAAGGCTGATTAACTCCAAAAATAATAAAAATAAGCATGACATCTACAAGTCTTGAAGCAGAAAGGGGCCGACGAGATCATTGTTGCTTTTTTATTTTTATTTTTGATTAAACAGGAGAGAAATAAAAATTGTTTTCAGAGGCATTAACATCGGTAACCAAATTCATTATATGAGGGTTCTCAATAGCTAGTAATTGTAATTTAATCCCCAAACCCATAGCATATAAATCGGTACATGATTTCAGCCACACTACTTATCACTAGAACACTCTTAAATAAAAAAGGTTGCGGCAGCTACACTTAAAATCGCCGATTAGAAAAATATGATAGCCATTTAAATCCAATCACAACCAATATTTGATACCAACACATATCATAATGCATCCTATTCTACCAAATTAAAAACAAACCATACCGTTGCCTCAACTCTGTCCTCGGGCATCATCTACGTGCTTCGTTGATGTCCCACGCTCCCTTCCGCTCTTGCTCGCCGACCGTAGAGACCTCACTGGTACCTCCCAGCTAATCGCTAGTGGTACTCTGCTTCCCCCTTAGCTCCCTGAGCTGCAAAGGGGCCACACAAATCCAGAAGATAAGTCTAGCTTCTCAGCTCGCCTCGCAAGGCTGAGATACCACTCAATCCGAGCTGAGAAAGACCCAACTCCTCACAAGCAATCAGTCAAGACAAAATCTGGCAGCGTAACATTACGCTAACCATTCATCCCCTTCTTCCTCATCTTCCCCTTCTTTTATAGAAATTTGAGACCCACCTACTTTCCCTAAATCACTATTAATTTCAGTTTTAATGACAATCCTCTAAAAATTCTTTGTCGTCCAAGTGTCACTCATCCCCCATGTTTCTCCAAAATTATTTTCTTTAAAAATTAAAAGACTCATTGCCCTCACCCACCTAGAGTCGCTCCTAAAATTACTCCTAGGTGTTCATAGATCCTCTTACATGCTTTTAATAACTTTCCCTAAAATGAAGTTGCTAAAATTTAGTTCATTTTAGTAAGTCCCTAATTGCTAATTCCTTTTTTCTTTTTACCCTATGTCCCCTACTTTCCTTTATTATGTTTCCTTTATTACAAGTTTCCCTATTTCTATTATTTATTCCTTTCCTTTTTTTCTTTTTTCTTTTTTAACCAAAAGATAAATTCTTTAATTAATATTTTAATTTTTTTTTTTTTAAATCATATCTTTTATACTCCCATACTTTAAATAAATTTATTTTTTCTTTATAATTCAAAAACCATGGGTTTCAATTAATTTATCTCCCTCATTACTTTACCCCCCCCCCTAAATTTAATAAGACTTTAACTAATACTTAGGAGGGTTTTGGTTTACGCCCTTATGTTTATTTTTGTAGGGTCCTTTCTTAAGGCTAATCAAAATTTTATCTTAGAGATGTTTTTAAATTTAGGTTTAGATTTGAACTGGGCGACAATTAAT
>ML789067.1:90847-120087 GCA_009831015.1 Picea engelmannii | reverse complement strand
TGAAACCATAGATCTGATAGCTACTCACAATCTATCTTGACAAAGAAAATCTCAAAGCCACTCCAACCAAGCTGATAATTCCAAGCCAATCAAGAACAAGCTCATGAACCAACAAAGCTAACTTTCTCCATGAGAACTCCTCTTCTTTTATAAGTTGAAGAGGATAAGGTGAGGAGGTTAGGATGATCCCACTAAATCAGGAAAGCGAGTAAGATCCAAACCATTCGGATGCCACCTCACCATAGAAGTTTTTCCTTCTAGAAGATTTGAGAAAACGCTCATTTTTCCCACGTGTGGGCATTCTCGCACCCTAGCTATAGAGAAACCTGCGAACATCTCACACCATATCTATAGTGAAACCTATGAGAATGGGTCATTCTCACACCCTGCCTATATAGCAACCTGCGAACTTCCTTTTTTATAAGGTTTTTACATAGGAAAATGCAACTTCTTTTCTCAAGAAAAGTTCTTCTCCCTTCTCTCTTTAGGAACTCAGGGCACTGACCCCTCTGAAGGAAACATATAGGTTTACATCATTAACAATGATAGGGATGACGAAAATAATGTGTAACAGAGAGCCCCCCAAAGTATGAAGTTAGAACAAAGTGATAGCTGAAATACTTTGTCGATTGTGTGTAGGGAACAAGGAACAGTCGGTCAGAACCCTGCCAACAAACAAGGAAGGACAATACAATAATATATCATCACTGAGGTAGGCATTCCCATACTTAGAATACAAATGACTCAAAGAATAAATTCCGACATATGAAGATCCATGTCAAGTAAGACAGGTCATGGCCATGAAACATATACTGTGGATCCATGTCAATATGACTCAAATCTGAACATAGCCACCAAAAATACACTGTGGATATATGTGTTAAAGACTCAAATTTGAACATAGCCACCAGACATACAATGTGGATCTATGCAACAGTACACTGAATATACTCCAACACAACCTGGATCTATCAGAAAATATCCAGGGTCTTCATCTTCACCACTCTATAGTACAAATATAACCATGTGAATACATGTCTTGAAGTCGAACATGGTAGAAACCACTTGATTAGCGGTCATTAGTGTATACCATTAACAAGTGTGAGGGAAATCACCATTAATGTCAATGAATCCCAAGGTACACTAGTACAATCCAACGAATGTGAACAAATGAGTTGAAGTCGAACATTCGGTGGAATCTCTCGATCAGGGGTCAATAATGAAAACCCACTGTCGAAAGCGAGGAAACCTGCCATTCAAGCATGCAAGTTCCAAGGTACCAATTAGTTTCTAAGTCTAATTCCTGGATAATGAGTTGAAGTCGACAAGAAAAGACTCGTCACAGGAGGGCCTTAATGTATCCCACATCAATGACATGAAACAAGTAACAAGATTTGATGTACATCAGAGTAACAAGTGATTCAGGACTGACTCAGGGATGGCCGATGCAATAGAAGTCTTAAGGACTGCAGAAATGGCCGATGCAATAGAACTCTTTCTGGGTTAAACTTCTCTTTGAACATATTGACGACACGACAACTGTCTTGGAAACACTAACTCAACAACAGGGATCATAGACCAAATTGTAATCTTATAGGAGTATGATAAAGAGACAAGTGGATTTTCCAACCTAGACACAAAGTGAGTGAAAGGTGGTTATGTTCAAAAGAGACCCTTCCACATAATACAGGTTTAGATACATTTCTTTCCCAAATTCCCCCCCCACCATTTTTGGGGATTACCTCTTTATTTTTACGCAAGCTTGAGGAGGATAACATATGCTTGTCAATTTAAGCTCATCCTTCGGACGAGTCCCTCGGAGTATGTTTAACGAACCCTAGGAAGGATTGGTTTGGTCCCATTTGGGCCTTTTGATGTTTATTTAATGAGTCCAAAGAAAGAAAACTCAAAGGTATTTCATGATTATAGAGTCTGGAAAAACACTTAAAAGATAACTCTCTCAGTTCCTTTTTTGTAAAGTAGTATGATGAGATCAAAAAAGAGATAAATTATAACCCAACAGATTTTTTCTTCAAATACTTTAATGAGCATGAAAATAGAAAGGTCGTTCGACAATCTTTTCATGTTTAGAGAGTCTGAAAAGAGCTTAAAGAGGACTCCAGGGGGTTCCTTTTTCGTATAACCTTTACGAGTCCGAAAAAGTGATAAAAGTATACTCGGTTACATTCTCATTGATTTACGAGCATGAGAAAGAACAAAGACTAAGCTCGGTAACTTATTCTCATGTATTTACGAGCATGAGAAAGAACAAAGACTAAGCTCGGTATTGTTTTCATTTTGATGCAAGCTTTAAAACAAAACAAAACTATGCTTGGGATAGATTTTAACTTTTACACAAGCTTAAAAACTAAAAAAAACTATGCTTGGACTTGGTTTCATTTTTACGCAATCTTGAACCAGAGGAAAATATGCTTGAGGTAAGTGGTTTCATTTTTACACAAGCTTGAAGCATAGAAAACTATGCTTGGACTTCCCAACGCATAACACATGGATGGTGGGTACTTATCCCCTAGCTTAAGAAACTAGCGGCTTAACTTCAGCATGAAGTCCAGAGGCTGAGGAAAATGCCCCCCAAGCTTCATTTCATCCAACAACAAAGGTGGAGGAAAAGAAAATTTAAATACTAGACGAAGGACTTGACTCAAACAGAGAGGGGGAAAACTATTTCATTTTTTAATGAGCTTGACATAGAAACAAGAACTATTCTCATAACCTCTATTTCATTTTTTAATGAGGTTACTACAGAGATGCAAAAACTATCCTCAAAATCTTTGTTTCAATTTTTAATGAGGTTGTTACAGAGACGCAAAAACTATCCTCGAAATCTCTCTTCTTGATCAGGGATTCCAAGAGGACAATGCTCTGGAATGACACCATGTCAAGGGACAAAACTCGGTCATGGCTTCGAAGAGGTCTTCACTGGAAGGAAGAAACACACTCTGGAAGGACACCATGTCGAGGTTCGTGATAGGAGTAAAGAGATCAGGCTATAAAAACCCTATCGAAGAGATCACCATGTCAACTACTGGATCTATGTCATCAGAAGTTGAAACCATGGGCAACAATGCCACATAATTGACCTGTGGCGGCAGCGATACTGTCTGCATACAAGAACCATTCAGGGAGGCAATCCAAGTGGGATCAATGAATGAAAGTTGATCAACAGTCACAACCCGTCCATCGTGAGGGAAATATATCACACGAAAAAGAGTAGACACAATAGCTTTGTTCGTATAGACATAATCTCGCCCAAGGAGTAAAGAAAAATCCAAGGGGTCTTGGACTACCATGACGTCAATAAAGATAGTTTTCCCTTCCAAAGTTACAGGAAACTGAGGAAGGGTCCCTAGAGGTTGACTGGTTCTTCTGTTAAAAGCTAACATATTATGCGTAACCGACGCAAGTGGAGGATAACCCAAAGCTTGTCAAGCAATAGAGGATAAAATACTAACAGACGAACCTTCATCTATCAACGTTCGGGGAACGTCCCAACCACAAACCTGTACTGTAATCTGGAAAGAAATGTAAGAGGGAAGACAAGGTCCAGTTAGCACACCCCAATAAAAATGGATGGCCTCACTACTTGGAGGGGGTCCTACGGGAGAAGGAGGAATACCCCTCGGCACGGGAGATTCAGTATCAATGAGAAAAACATGGGCAGTATCGGGTTTACTTTCGAGTGGGAGAGTAGGATCGATTGATGGAGAGATCATATCGACCACTTAGGTTTCATTCTCTAGGGGGAGAAGGGGGTTGACAGGTGGAAACAGATCGATCGCTTAGGTTTCAGTCTCTGAGGGGAGAGTGGGATTGACCGAGGATGGTATCGGATCAACCACTTTGTCAACTGGTTCAACTAAGGGCGTGACCAGATTGACGACATGATCAATCAGATTGACCGACAAGGGAACCGGATTAATCATTCCATCAACTACAGGGTGGTTTAGGCTGTGAAACAATCATGTCTTCCAGTAATTTCGAGGCTTCGTCCATATGAGGACAAAGGTGAGTGAGATGAATCCCTTTGCATAGCATGCATGGGAACTTGACTCTACTTTTCTTCTTCCCAACTGTATCATGACTGGTTGACAGGGGTCGTCAGCATGTTGTTCAGAGGCTAACGACATGGGTTGGCGAGGGCATGTAGACTATGCTTCTATAACCTTGGATAGACCAAGGAAATCCTTAAGAAGATGGCTACCCTTACAAATCCTGCAAGGGTACTTGGGCTTATGGGTGGTTTGGGTGATCTTGACATCATCAACACTCCCAGCATGATTAACATTAACCAATTGTTTTCCAACATGTTTGACAGTGGTTGGAGGTTTTGACCCTTGGTTATCTTTCTTCTTCTTAATCTTTCTTTTCTTCTTCTTCTTATTCACTGAGTTACTAGCTTCAGAACTTTCACTCGACGAAGAAAATGAAACGGAAGGTGACCTTGCAAGTGAAGAAGGCGAAGAATACCTTACTGGTGAAGAAGGTGAAGGATCAACATGAGGTTGAGGCTCTTGGGCGGAAGTTCTTACGACCAAAGCACTTACTGCATTCAGTATTACATGAGTGGAAAACAACCATACCGGTAATCCAATAGTGAGACCTGGAAGGCTCAAAGTAGCAATGTGAGGAGGACCAATATTTCCATAAGAAGGAAAAACAAAAGGTTCCCCCGGAGCAAGGGTTCCTTCATTGGTCATTTCGGGAACTGACACCATTAAATAAATCCAACCTAGAGTCTTCTAAGGAAAACAAACAACACGGGCTAAAAATCTAGGAAGCAAGCAAACAAACAAAACCTTCTTACAATGAGCACATTAGTTGGTGATGAAATCCAACGTCGTGGGAACAAAGTAAGAAGGGGCTGAGATAGAGCGGGTGGAAAAGTTACATTGACGACTTGCTTAACGAACTTACACCCTGGTGCAAGCTCCCACACATAATCATGGGTATACCCTCCAAGGTGCCCGAGTGAGTTTGGCCAATGTCAATTCCAGGTACTGTGAAGACTTGCCCCTCCACAGTCAGTTTGTGTAAAGACCCTAAATAGATAGGCCACTAAGATTACCATTGACAACAATAAATCCTAGGGGGATAGTCGACAGTCTGATCCACACGCAAGGGCAGGGTATCTAGCCCGAAATCAACTTGAGAGGCTTCCACTCATCATTGTGGGTATACCTTCAAGTGACCCCCGTAATATGTGCAATCTCTACACCAAGACCAACAAAGCAGGGTGAGTAACTCTGCCAGTCTCAATGCGACATCGTGATTGATCCTTGTGTTAGAAGGGCTTCCCAGGACAAAATGTAATAAGTGGATTTAAACACTCCCTAACTCAAGATTCTATGTTTGTTTGCAACTTTGGAAAGTTATCTTTCACACCTATTCCAAAGCCCTACAACTAATCTAATGTGGGTTTTCTACCAAAAAGATAAAAATATCTAATCAATTTTTATGAGCGCTTTATTTTATGGCTATTATTACTCAAAAGGAAGATGGCATGGACAATATGGTGTTTTGACCGACTCGAAAATTATGCAAAGATATGAAGATGCAATCTTTTCATTTCGATGAAATCTATGCTACGAGAAGGAGAAAACATTTATCATTCCCATATGCACGATGTCCAAAAATATATTAAAATCCTCAATATAAATATTCTCAAGAAAAGAGAAAAAGGTACTGAACACCAATGCATGATTCATCGCCCCCCGGCCATGAGGGGGAAATTTTTTCATAATTTAAGATCAAAAAATGCCAAGAATCATGAAATTTCGCTACTTCAAATGCAAGGATGCCCCCAATCTAATATAAAGAAAGAAATTAAATCTTTTGTTTCAAAAATTTCACTAAAATCAATAATGAACTTTCTTAAAACAAAGAAACCCAAACTAAAAGTTCTCTTTTAAAGCAAACTATTCAGAAGAAATCTGATCTTTCCCTAAACAAATCTAAAGAAAACACATGCTTTGTAATTGAAAGACACTCAAAGAAAGAGACTAATCCTTCAAAACCAAACAAAGAAAATATGGCTATAAGCAACTCAAAGAATTGCAAGCAGACTGTAAACAGATCAATATAGTCTCCAAAAGTTCAATCCAGCTGATGAAAGAAAAATTGGGCATAAAAAGATAGGACATCCTAATTCCAAACACAAATTTCGAATGGGTTCACAACCTAGCTATAGGGTGCAGTGCGAACATTATTGGAGTTCGCAGGATAGACACAGGTAGGGTGTGAACATCTCACACTATATTACACAGTATGGTGCGAACTCAGATGATTCTCGCAGGCCACTAAAGGGTACAGTGCGAGAATGTCTGTAAACACAAAATTTGGAAAAAGGAAAGAAACTTTTGAGTGAACTTTCAAATCCAGAGAGTCTTGATGGATCTCCCACAGACTCAGAGACCAGAAAACAAGAAATCAAAGCAAGGGAAACTAGACTAACTAGGAAATAATCCATTCCCCAGTGGAGTCGCCAATTTTGTTATTGGATAAATCCGTAAGTGCGGACACAAACCGATCTCCCTAGATCCACCTGGATCTAGAACAAAGCAAAGCAAAACATGACTCTTTCCCTAGATTCCAACCATTGAATTAAATAGGAGGCAAGAACAAAGAACATACCTTATGATTTCTTCCTTTGGTCTTCGTTTCTCCCACTTCGCTCCAGTGCTCTCGTACAGTCAAGACCAAAACAATACAAGCCAACCAAAGTGAAGAAAGCACAGTCTATTCAATAGTCAATCTATGTATATGATCAAGGAGTTATATAATAAAGTGGACTTATCTTTATGGGAAATAATCATATTATTGTATCATATTAAATGTGAAAGAGAGATTACAACCATGGCCTTGATGTTGTAAGGTTCCTTCCAACTATCCTTCGTTCCCCACACACTTCTTGCTCCAAGGATTCTGAAACCATAGATCTGATAGCTACTCACAATCTATCTTGACAAAGCAAATCTCAAAGCCACTCCAACCAAGCTGATAATTCCAAGCCAATCAAGAACAAGCTCATGAACCAACAAAGCTAACTTTCTCCATGAGAACTCCTCTCCTTTTATAAGTTGAAGAGGATAAGGTGAGGAGGTTAGGATGATCCCACTAAATCATGAAAGCGAGTAAGATCCAAACCATTTGGATGCCACCTCACCATAGAAGTTTTTCCTTCTAGAAGATTCGAGAAAACGCTCATTTTTCCCATGTGTAGGCATTCTTGCACCCTAGCTATAGAGCAACCTGCGAACATTTCGCACCCTAGCTATAGTGAAACCTACGAGAATGGGTCATTCTTGCACCCTACCTATATAGCAACCTGTGAACTTCCTTTTTTATAAGGTTTTTACATAGGAAAATGCAACTTCTTTTCTCAGGAAAAGTTATTCTCCCTTCTCTCTTTAGGAACTCAGGCCACTGACCCCTCTGAATGCAACAGATAGGTTTACATCATTAATGGTCATAGGGATGACGAAAATAATGTGTAACAATAGTATAGATCCACAATGTATTTTCAGTGTCTATACCTTTTTATCAATACAATTATGGATCTGTAGTGTATTTTATGGTGGCCATATCTTGCAAGTCTTGATCACCGAAGCATAGGTATGCCTGCCTTGGGTTTTGAAACATGTCATAATATTTGTTGGATGTTTGTGTGAATATTTTGTCAGGTTCTTTGCATCTATACCCTTGCTTGAAAGTCTACAAACCATTTCAGTTATCAGTTCCTGTCTTCTAACTTCATACTTTGGGGGGCAATCTGTTACACATAAAAAATACTCACTTTGATAGTGTTGCAAGTGTCATCATTACAAGGGTCGCAAGTGTCGCACTTTGCTCAAAAGTGTCGCAAGTGTTAAAGAAAGCATACTTTCATGATGCCTATGTTGTGCCTATAATGACATGAGAAGGACACTTGAAACACCTCAAACATTTCATTTGGAAGAGAAGAAATGAGTCAGCAAGCTTATAAACCTTTTGCCATCTGAAAGCACCCCAAAAACTAAGTTTTTGGAGGGGAGCACTCCCCTATACCTATTCTGGGAGTGTTGGCGCTCCCCCTTACATTGTCTGGGAGCGCTATAAAGCTCCTTTGGCCCTTTTGAGGGAGCACTTCCTATTCTGGGCAGTAGTTAAGTTGTTGAGATGAATGGGGGAAGGATCCTTTCATTCTTGGAAGGCAGTTGGATTCGAATCCTCAATCAAGCCATGACCTTAGGGCATATCCTCAATCGAAGGAGGCAAATCCTCAACTTCCCCAAGGATATCTCAAGTGGTTAAAGCCTCTCCAAGGCTATATAAGCAAGCTTTCTCATGGTGAAAGGGGACTGAAAAGAGAGAATCACACCAAACATATGATCTTATAAGTGGTGTTGGAACAAAGATGATTTAGAAGCAAGAGACCTATGATATCATAGGAATCAATCAGGGAAGCTATCATCATTTGGATCATGGGTCTTTTGAGCAAGGGGTAGACAAGGAGGACTTGACGAAACTTTTGCAATCCATCTATGACTGTAAGCAATGTTTTGTCCTCATTAATATAATTTTCTTGGCTTGTTTCTTTCTAATTCGTGTTTAATATCACATGAATTAGTCTCTTGAGTAGATAGACCTATTTCAAACTAATCTTGATAGAGTAGGAAGTGGCCGTACTTTGTTTGGCTACAAGGATTATCGAAGAGCGAAAGATGAGAGCTCAACTCGGAGCGTGCAGGGACAAACACTGGTAAAAGGTACTTCTTTTCTCCTTCCTTCTCACACACTAGTCCACCTAGATCTAAAAGGAAGACAGTGACCATGATAAGCACTTTCTGTCTTAGATTTAAGAGTCTATCTCTTTGAGGAGATCTACCTGTCCGCAGGGAGATTTTCCTTCAACAACGGGAAACCATATACTCAACCTCTACAGAACTCAAAGGCATTGAATTTTTCTTCCAACTGAGCCAAGACACCACTATTGATCCCAATCTGAAACACTATCTATAAGTACTCTTCTTGTCATTGACACATCCTACCCAATGTGAATCAGTATAGCCCACCAATAAAAATCCATCCCCTCTCATATAGTCCATGTCGTAATCCACCGTACCACAAAGATACCTAAGCACATTTTTTGTTGCCACCCAATGCACTCTCCTAGGTTCCAGCATAAACTGACTATGAGTGTTCACAAAAAAAAAAATATCTGGTCTGGTATTGACCAAATAAATCAACGAACCAATCAACTGACGATATAAAGTGGACTCAACCAACTATGACTTAGAAGCATGGAGCTTATTCCAATTAGTAATCATGGGTGCGGTCATGGGCCTACAATACTCCATCTATAATCTCCTCAGAATGTCACAAACATACTTCCCCTGTCCCAGAAATATGTGCCTGGGCTCCTGCCAAACCTCTAACCCAAAAAAATAATGCATCAGTTCAATATTTGTCATGTCAAACTTTGAAGAAAGGCTCTCCTTGCCGCTAGTAATGAGTCTCTTAACCCCTTTAATGAAAAAATCATGAACATATAGCACGAGTATGAAAGGATCCTCTCTAACCACAAGGAAGTACATGTTGGGATCCACCTCACTCTTCTCGAATCCCATCTGCTGCAAGTAGGCATCAATCATAGAATACCAAGCTCTAGGAACTTTTTTCAACCCATACAATGTCTTCTTTAGTCTACACACATGAGACTCTCTCCCACGCGCCTCAAATCCCAATGGTTTCTCAATGTACACCTCCTCCTTTATGAGACCATTCAGAAATGTGGTCTCTACATCCATCCGATGGATCTTTCAACCCATGTCTGTTGCATTAGAGATCACTGCCCTCATCGAGGTATATCTATCAACTGGAGTGAAGGTCTTAACATATTCAACTCCCTCAACCTATGAGAACCCCAAGCCACAAAATGATCTTTATACTTCTCAATGATTCCATCTGCAACATACTTGAGTTTGTAGAGCCACCTAGAAGTCACCATTGACTTCCCCTTGGGTCTAGGAACAATATCCCAAATTTCATTATTCATGATGGAAGTGCACTCTTCCATCATGGAATCTCTCCAAACCTATCTGCTAGAAGCCTCCTAAAAAGTGGAAGGCTTAGACTCCCTGATGTTTCTCACCATCACAATGTAGCTGCAAAATCTCTTAGGATGTTTACTCTCCCTCGTAGCCTACCTGGGATTCCGCATAGCTCCTTGTTCCTCCCTCAAAGTTTCCTGAAGCCACTTGAGCTTCCTCCTTCTCTGAAGTAGTGTCCCATGGAGGGGACTCCCCCTGCTCAACCCCATCACATGAAGAATGTGAACCTAAAGTAAAATCTAGATCACTTGATATTGAAACGTGTGGACTAGTAACCTATGATCCTGACATATGTGGCCTGTAACGTGTGGACCAGTCACCACTAAAACTAGTGGACCTAAACTCTTTTTCACTGAAGTTTGTTGTGGACTCACCTAAATATGAGGTGATGACTACTCACCCCTCTCAGTCCCTCGAGACTTCATAAAGTCTCTATCCTCCTCAAATCTCACATCCCTTCTCAAAAATGGCTTCCTCAAGGAAGGGATGTATATGCAGAAATCCTTTGAAGTCTCTTTATACCCATCAAAAATACCCTTTTATGTCGTGGGTTGTAGCTTTGTGCTCTTCTTAGAAGGGACATATGAATATGTAAGGCACCCAAAAATCCTAAAGTGCCAAACCTGAGGCTTCTTCCCAGAGAAATCCTCATCAAGAGTCTTATCCCCCAATTCTCTGTGTGGACTGATGTTCTGCAGATAAACTACATTATAACATGCCCCAAAGAAAAAGTGGCATCCTATGATCATGCAACATGGATCTCGCAACACCAACTATGGTCATATTCTTACTCTCTGCAACCTCGTTATGTTGTGGGTTGTAAGGAACAATCAACTCCCTCTTGATGCCCTCTAATGCACATAAGTCATTAAACTCCTTGGAGGTATACTCACCCCCGTTATCTATCCTCAGTACTCTAATTTTCCTCCCATTCTGGTTATCCACAAGAGCTTTAAACTCTTGGAACCGATTGAAGACCTATCTGTTGGTCTTCATGAAGAAAATCAAAGACTTCTGAGAGAAGTCATCAATGAATATGACATATTATAAACAACCACTCAAATATTCATAAGACATAGGACCACATACATCAGAATGAATCAGATCAATTATACCTATTGCTATGTTGTCATTATTTAGAAAAGAATTTTTGGTGTACTTTCCCAAAGCACACCCCTTTCACAACTCCTGGTGGTCTGTACTAAACTCTGGCACTCTAGTAAAAATATCCCTTAGTATCCTCAGATTCCCATGATGAAAATGGGTCATCCTCCTATGCCATAGCTCACAAAGATCATTCTTGTTGGTAGTATGATACAATGCACTAGTTGGCTGGAACTTGAGCTTGTACATCTTCTCATCTTGAGTCCCAATCACTTTGATCGAAGTGATACTGGACCCCTTGGGAAATAGGAGCACCTGTCCATCATAAAATAACACCTCATATTCCCTCTCCTCAATAGTAGAAACTGAAATTAAGTTCTTCTTCAAGACAGGAAAATATAGGACATCTCTCAACAACATGGGAGGTTGAGACTCCCTCTGAAATAATATTGTCCCACTACCAACTGCCTTGACCACCTGGTCATCTCCAAGAACTACCTCAAGATCACCAATCTATGTAAGATCTGTCAAATGCTCACGAAATCATATGGTGGGAGGCACCACTATCAATATACCAAACACTGTAATGTCTGGCTCTAGTGGAAAGACACACCACTAAGGAAAACTCCTTATCGAACTTGGTGGAGAACTCCTCCACCATTGTTGAAGATGCTATTTGCTTCTTCTTCTTATTAGGACACTGTCCCGCATAGTTCCAAAACTTGTGACATGAAAAGCACTTGACTTTGCTCATACCATTCTTTCCTTCACTCTTCTGTTTGTTTCCTACCTTAGGACCCTTTTTGAACTTCTTCTTTTTGTTAGAAACAAGAGCCACATTCTCCTCATCATTACGAGTAGATGAACTTCCATGCACATAACCTCTCTGGGTTTCCTCCTGAACAAATTCATCCCAAAGACATTCCTACTTGGGAAGATTCTCCCTAGCCACAATGCCATCAACAAAAACAACCCATTGTTTTCTCACCCCATTCAAATTTGTCCTCAAAATTTCAATGTCAGCACTAGCCTTCCCAACAAATCCAAGTTCATCTCTCAATTGTGTCAATAAGGTAAGATATGTGACCACATTTTTAGCCTTGGTCATTCTAATTCTTTTTAGTTTTTCTCTCAAAACCATCTTTTGGTTCTCATTTGTAGTTTGATACAAGCTTGTTAAGGACTCCTGCATCTCATAGGCATTTTTCTTCCCTGTCACATGAGAATCAAATGGTCATTGATGACAACAAGTATGATTGTTTTAGCCTTGATACTCTTCTTGTTATAGGCTGCTAGAAGAGTAACATCTGTAGGTATATTTATTGGGTTTGTTGTGGAGTTCTCAACAATGTCCCATAACTCATTCTCCTATAGAATCAAAATCATTTTCTCCTTCGAAGAACCAAAATTTATTGCCCCATCAAATTTGTCCTCAACCCTTAAACTAGTAGCCACTGACCCTTCTCAGATGAAAATAAAAATTCCAAAAATATGTCCGGTGAAGTAGTTTTTGTCCCACTCTCTATCTTGATGATTTAAATATGCACTTCTCTTCAACTCAACTCTGATACCATGTAAAATTTTCAGATCCCACCCAGTTTCAAGTCTCACTGATTTTTCACAATGTTTAATGCCCAAAACCAAGTTTCATGACAATCATAAATACTCAGCAAATAAACAAAATTTCAGAACTGAAACATCAAGATTTTGAACAACACTTAATGCAGAAATAAATTTATATCAGCAACACCATATTCAGAAAATTAAATGCACAGATAGTTTTGGTCAAACTTGACCCTAGAAAAACCCACAAGGGGAAAACCATTGAGAGAGGGATTTTTATTGTTTTCAGAGCTCAGAGAAATCTTTTGTTACAACAAAAATTTTATAACAAAAATTTCTCAAACTTATCTCAGAAAAAATAGCCAAATCTGCATCTGAACAATCCCCAAATCTACTCCTCGATTTTTGCGCAAGAAACTCGTACCATTGTACGATTGTCACAACATTTAATGTTGTACAGACTGTCTAGAAATTCATGCCACAATTTCTAGGTATGTTGTACATAATTTCCAACATTAAATGTGACTTGAAATATATGCCAAACTTCCTCAAAATACGTGCACCTCCTATGTTGTATAGGCTGTAGCTTTTCTCTATTGTATGGCCTCCAAAAATCCATATTATACGGCATGTATGGCTGTAAATTTTGCCTCGATTTCTGTGTTGTACCTTGTCTTGGAGATCGTTCCAATGCTCAATGATTCCTCTCTTCTCTTGATCGACTTCTCCTCTTTCTCTTTCTCTCCCAAAATTTCATTCAACTACCCAAAATGGGTGTGCCCTCCTTACCCTAATCGACTCAATGAGTGGAAGGTGAAAGGTCATCTAATCTAATGGTTGAGATTAGATGAGATGAATGTTGGAGATTAAATCACTTAACTCACCCAGTTTCCCTAAGTTCAAAAAGTCACCTTTAAATTTACATCTCATAAATTAAATGACTAGGTTCCACATTAGGCATTTTCCCACCCCTTAGGGGCCTAGGTGATCATAAACACTTGACTATGTACTTTTTAATTATTTTTAACACTATGCACTTATAAACTTAGCTCGTTTTGGACTAATTAGGATTAGGAAAGAAGTTAGAATCATTCTTTTCATATCATAAGTCATATTTTTCTTTTTTACTACAATTGTTCTAAAGGTTTTAGAATTTCTTGTTTATCCTTGAATGTATCCTATTTCTTCTTAGTGTCTTGATCTAATTCATCCATTCCTAAGATGTATAATGATTGAATCTTCTTATCCACTATTAACAATGGCTAATCCAAAAAATGGATCATGTTAAATAAGTACATGACCATAATGTTGAAGCAATTCCTAGTGTCGAAGAATTCTTAACTCATCAGTTAACAACTTGTTTTGAGATTTACGAAGATCAATCTTTTTCTGCATTACTTGCATACATGTAGCCACATTATGGAACAAACAATTGTCAATTTAAATTGTTGTTTGTGATGCAACATTAATTAAATTTTGCAAAATATTGAACAAGCATTCCATACCCACCATCCCAATTCAAACAAATTTCCAAAGAAGTTCTTTAGGTGTCACAATCAAAGGTATAGCCCCAAGTGACACAACCTTGAAACAATCACTAAGTGAATCTACTAAAAAGTCACAAAACAAGTGATGTTGCAAACATAAGAATCAAAGTGTCACATCACCATGCATCACCATCACACATAGATCATCATCAACAACACCTTTGATCCCCCTATTCAATTTTCGGCCAGATCAAGATCACCAAGCAAACAAGACCAAATACAAAGTGTAATATTTTCAAAGACCTCAAAAAGGGCTTCTAACAACTTCACCCTTTTCAACTTTGGGAATTAAGACTCTGAATTATAATGGACTCAAGTATGTCATGCCCGACTCAAAAAATTATTATAGAGACACTAATGGATTCATATAAGCAGCCTTGACTCAAACTTTTCCAAAACCTTACAAAATTCCCATTACAAGTTTCCTTCCTTAGATTTGTCTAGATTTATGACTAGTGATTAAAAATTTCTTTATATCCTTGATCATATCACATTGCTTCTCTTCTTTATGTGATATTTTCACTTTAATATTTATATGAGAGTGCTTTAGGTTCCTTGTTGTGTGTGTGCTTCTTTCCAAGAAAGAGCAATAAAATGTATCAACACTATCACAAGGTACCAATAGTGATAATAAAACACACACAAAGCATCTCATACCCCCTTATTCAATTTCAGTTGGTCTATGAAATTATTTCGAAAATAACAACAATAATAATAATAATAATGAGTCACTATAATAATAATAATAATGAGTTATTATCCACCATCTAAATATTGCAACTTTCAACAACATACAATCTCCCCTTATAACACTTTAGAAAATAAAAAAATACTTACAATCTCCAATTTGAAAGAAAAAATTTCATTTTATACTTTTGTTACAAACTTGATTTCTTCTAATAACAATTTTTCAAAGATTTTATACCATTTACCAAGTCCCATTTTTGAGATTCAAAATAACCCCTTATGAAACAATCCCCAATACACAATTAATTTTAAAACATATATGAATAATGACTTCATTCACTCTCCTCATGTTTTAAACTAACTTCCCATGTTATTCTGAAACAATCCCAATACACAATTAAATACGAATTGTGGTTTCATTCACTCTTCTCATGTTTTATGAAAATTTTACATGGGATATTTCAGACCACACATCATAACCATTATAAACCACAAACAGGCTGTGAATTGATATTACGTCAATGTATAATATGAAAATGAAAATTTTGGTGAACAATATCTCCCTTTGCACAGAGTGTTCAATGCTGCTCTGTGAAAGTAAGTATACACTATAGAATTTGAATTGTTTCGTTTTGATTGCTTAAAATCCAACACTGTATACCCATCCTCAAACAACGTTCAATTATATATCATTTACCAAGTCTAAGATTCAAAATGTTCCTTATTCTTTTGAAACAATTTCCAATACAGAATTAATTATAAAACATATATATGAATTATGACTTTACTCCCCCATTTTTAAAAATAACTCTCCTTATTGTTTTGAAACAAACCAATTATACAATTAATTAATTTAAGACATTTATCAATTATGGTTTCATTTACTCTTCCCATGTTTTCCAAAAATCTGACATGGATATTTCAAACAACAAATCATAGCCATTATAGACCAGAACTCTTCACAAACAAGGTGTGAATTGATATTACGATCAAGTATTCAATGTTGCGTGAGGATGGGGTATGCACCGTCAGATTTGAATGGCTTTGATTTGGTTACTTCAAATCCAGTGCATACCCACTTCAAGCAATGCTGAGCAAAGTACTTGATGTTCACCGAAAATTTTGTTGTGCAGTCAATTTGGTTGGCTTAAGCAATCATAAAAGTCAAACTAATTATCAATTATTCTGAGCACGATCAATAATTCGATTGCCTAAGCGTCCTCATTGGTAATCTGTTATATAACATTTGAAGCCAGAGTAATGCCACAAAAATAGTAGGATCCACAACTTAGCACTTGTTGGGAATGACCTCTCTCGGTCTGAATATCTGCAATACTTTAGGCCGGCATTGTTTTTCATGTGCATAAACTTATTTGGAAACACAACTTTTTCAATGCAATCTCTTTATTCATGGAAATAAAACCTCTGGTCTCTTACTGCATTTTGCGGTATAATCTTAAAATTCGTTTATATTTTGAGATCTGATGCAGAGAGATAAGGAGATTAATTTTTAGGTTTGAGATTTAGAAAGATTTATAAGTGAATACATAGAAACATACAAAATTATACACCTTTTCATGAAGAACATGATCAAGATGGACTTAAATGACAGTTAAAATCAAACCCAACAAACTCAGATCCTCTACAATAGAAATTCTCAAAACCCAAAAAAAATTTGCTCAGTAAAGATAAAAATATTTTTCAACGACACTCTGTTGAGTAAAAACACTACTACAGCAGCAAAACTTTGTTGCAAAAAAAAAGCTACAACAAATTACAGCAACAACACTATTGCATAAAATGAAAACGCTACAGCAGCATGATTCTGTGAACATAGCTCTATTTCAAATAAAAATTACAACAACACTCTCATAAATGACGCTACAGCCACACAACTTTGTAAGACAAAAATAAAATAGCTAAATGACAGGAGCATTCGATCCTCTACACCTCCACTGCTAAGATTAAAAACAAAAGAATGAGGTTAAATAATGCTCAACAACAACTTGAGGACTCAATGCTGTTGTTTGAGGAAGAAAAAACATGGCAAGTTCACCTGAACACCTTGGCAATTATGATTTTCAAAGCAAGGTATTAGTTATTTCAAGGCATCAGTTATTTCAATCTCCCCCCTGATGTCAAAGTTTTTAATTCCCAACGGTTTAAGATTTTCTAATTTATCATTTGGAAGGGCCACAGTAAAAATGTCTGTGATCTGATCTTCATATCCACAAAAGTCTAAAGAGATGAATTGTTGTTCTACAATATATAGAATGAAATGATGTTGAATATCAATATGTTTTCTCATGGTGTGGAATACATGATTCTTTGTCATGGAGATTGTGCTTTGATTGTCATAATAGACATTGATTGGATTATTGACTTTCATTCCCAAGTATTCAAACTGTCTTTCCATTCACATAGCTTGTGTACTTATTGATGATGATGGAATATACTCTAATAAAACGATAGATAGAAAAACAATAGATTGTTTTTTGCTGCTCCAAGAAATAAGATTTCCTCCAAAGAGAAAAACATGTCAAGAAGTGTTTTTTCAATCATCCAAGCAACATGTCCATTACGCATCTATGTATGCTACAATAGTGGAATCATTAGTATATTATAAAACAATCCACAAAATTTTGTACCACTTACATATCCGAGGATTCTTTTGAGGATTCTTTTGGATACCCACCAATGAGACTCATGAGGTGGATACGTGAACCTAGCAACCAAAGTCACAACACAACACACGTGATGTTAGTTGTTGTCAGATACGTTTGCATGTTCAATCTTCTCAACAAGTCTTCAACATATTTGGATTGACCAATGAATATAGCATTTGTTTGTTTGATCGGCATACCCAAAAGATATTGCATTTCTCCTAAATAAGACATCTCAAATTCAGATTTTATTGTCTCTTTGAACTCCTTCACGGGTGAGGGTGAGGTGCTCATAAAAATATGAAATTTGATCCCACAAATTTTTTGTATAGGGTACTCTTAGAAGGACATTTATCAAATCCATCATCGTGAAGATAGTTATCAATTCTAGTGTACCAAGATCAAAGGGCTTGTTTCATAGCATAATGCGCATTTTTAAGCCTACAAATCTTATCTTCTTTACCTTTAGCAGTGAAACCTTGAGGTTGTTCAACATAAACTTCTTCCTCCAAATATCCATTTAAGAAAGTAGATTTAACATCCATTTCACAAATTGTTAACTTTAACTAGGATGCAATGGAAATAAAATTTCTTACAGTTTCAAGTCTTGCTACATGAGAAAATGTTTCCTCATAGTCAATACCTTCTTGTTGCACATATCATTTTTCAATTGAACATGCTTAATACTTTGAAATACTTCCATCCATATTAAATTTTATCTTGTAAATCCACTTTACTCCTATAATGGATTTTCCATTGGGAAGATCAACTAGCTCCCATGTATCATTTTTTTCAATTCATGACATCTTATAATCCATGGCTTGCACGAATGGCCCGTCCCTGAAATATTCTTTAAAATTAAAAGTTTCAACAAGTGCATAAGAAAAAAGAGCAAAATTATCCCCAGCATACCTAGATCTCCCATATATTTCTTTCAAAATTCTTGTTTTTGTAGGAGGACTAGATGTAAGTGTTCTTGTGTATATATTTCTATTGGAGAAGATGAAGATGCTTCTCATGGATAAATCCTTGAAGGTGAGCATGCATTTCTTAGAGTAGAAAGATGAAAAGATTGATCATTGTTATCAAAAATTAATTTTTCAATATGTGGACTAATCACTTTATCTTCTCCTTCATTCTTGAGATAAAGTACCCCTTAATCAAACATCACATCTCTACTAACACAAATCTTATTAGTAAGTGTATCATAACACCTTTAATTTTTTCTTTCTCCTAAATATCCAATGAAAATACATCTCATTGATTTTCCATCTAATTCATGTCTTTGTTGTGTAGGAATATCAACAAAACATGTAGACCCAAAAATTTCCATTGGTTTTCTACAAAACCAATCTTCATAAGGAGTACAATTTTTTTACCATATTTGCAAGACTTTTGTTGAGGATATATTTAATTGTATGGACTGCATCTTCCCAATACATGTTTGACAAACACATTTTTTTTAACATACATCTCATCATCTCTACAATTGTTATGTTTCTCTCTGCTACTCCATTTTGTTGAGAAGTATATGCAACAATTAACTACTGCTTGGTGCCATGTAAGATCCAAAATTATTTGAATTCGTTAGAGGTGAATTATCCACCTCTATGAGTTCTCAATACTTTCAAATAGTATCATGATTCCTTCTCAAGGAGTGCATTAAATTTTTGAAAGAAATTAAACTCTTGATACTTTTCAATTAAGAAATAGGACCAAGTTATCCTTGAAAAATCATCTACAAAGAAAAGAAAATGTGTATTCTTTCAAGAGATAAAGTCTACATGGGGCCACAAATATCTGCATGTACTAAGGCCAAAGGTTCATTTTCTCTAAAATGATGATGATGAAATATATCTCTATGTTACTTCCCTATTTCACAACCCTCACATATCTTTCTATCTTGCTCTATGAATGAAGGAAAACCGCGTACCAAGTTATTCTTTTGCATGAAGTTAAAATATCCAAAACTAAGGTGTCCAAACCCCTTGTGCCATAACCAAGAATAATCAACCGAGGCCTTCAATAAATCTACACTTGATTCTATACTTAACAAAAACATCCTTTTATCCATCATAGGAACTTCGCAAATAAGTCCATTATTGTTAAAAATCTTACAAAAAAATCCTTCAAAAATAGTCTTGTAGTTTTTAGAATTTAGTTGACCTATGCTAATAAAGTTATTCTTTATACTTTGAACAAACAAAGTATCATGTATATACATAATACTTACATTCTTGAATTTTATGGAAAGGATACCTTTCCCCCTTACTTCTACCTCATTATCATTGCCAAAGTTTACGTTCCTTGTCGCACTCTATCTAAATTTACAAATAGATTTTTGTTTCCAAGATTTGAATAGCCACTAATTAAATACAATACAAAATCATCTTGACATCAAAATTGTTACATGTGAGAAACAAAGTTTGAGAGTTCTCACCTTCATATTTACTAAAATTTTCTTGAGAGGTCTACTTTCTTATTAAAACAATAGCATTCAAGGTGACCATTTTTATTAAAGTAGTTGCAATGAAAGCTACCTCTCATGGGGTTGTTGCTTCATCCTTTACCATGACCTCTTCTTCCTATGGCTCATCCATGGCCTCTACCTCCTCTATTTGATGATGAAGAAAAAGTAGAAATATCATTCATGGCAATGGAAGATAGTTTCTTCTTGTCGTCAACCTTCAACTTGCTTTGAAAATCTCGATCTCGAAGTTCCTCATTCTTTTTAAACACGTCTTCATGTACTTGAAGGCTTCTAAACAAATCAACAAGGGCTAGATGTGATAAATCCCTTGATTCCTCTATAGAAATAGTGATGGGATCATTTTTTAGGAAGACTTCTTAAAGGCTCTATCCTCCTCAAATCTCACATCCCTTCTCAAAACTGGCTTCTTCAAGGAAGGGATGTATATGCAGAAATCCTTTGAAGTCTCTCTATACCCAACAAAAATCCCCTTTTATGTCATGGTTTGTAGCTTTGTGCTCTCCTTAGAAGGGACATATGAATATGTAAGGCACCTAAAAATCCTAAAGTGCCAAACCTGAGGCTTCTTCCGAGAGAAATCCTCCTCAAGAGTCTTATCCCCCAATTCTCTGTGTGGACTCATGTTTTGCAGATAAACTGCATTGTAACATGCCCTAGCCCAAAGAAAAATTGGCATCCTCTGATCATGCAACATGGATCTCGCAGCACCAACTATGGTCATATTCTTCTTCTCTACAACCTCATTATGTTGTGGGTTTTAAGGAACAATCAAATCCCTCTTGATGCCCTCTCCTGCACATAAGTCATTAAACTCCTTGGAGGTATACTCACCCCCATTATCTTTCCTGAGTACTCTAATTTTCCTCCTCACCCCCATTATGAAAATGAAAATTTTGATGAACCATATCTCCCTTTGCACAGAGTGTTCAATGCTGCTCTGTGAAAGTAAGTATACACTATAGAATTTGAATTGTTTCGTTTTGATTGCTTCAAATCCAACAATGCATACCCATCATCAAACAACGTTTAATTATATATCATTTACCAAGTCTTATTTTTAAGATTCAAAATGTTCCTTATTCTTTTGAAACAACTTCCAATACAGAGTTAATTATAAAACATATATATGAATTATGACTTTACTCTCCCCATTTTTTAAAATAACTCTCCTTATTGTTTTGAAACAATCCAATTATACAATTAATTAATTTAAGACATTTATGAATTATGGTTTCATTTACTCTTCCCATGTTTTACAAAATCTGACATGGATATTTCAAACAACAAATCATAGCCATTATAGACCAGAACTCTTCACAAACAAGGTGTGAATTGATATTACGATCAAGTATTCAATGTTGCGTGAGGACGGGGTATGCACCGTCAGATTTGAATAGCTTTGATTTGGTTACGTCGAATCCAGTGCATACCCACTTCAAGCAATGCTGAGCAAAGTACTTGATGTTCACAGAAAATTTTGTTGTGCAGTCAATTTGGTTGGCTTAAGCAATCATAAAAGTCAAACTAATTATCAATTATTCTGAGCACGATCAATAATTCGATTGCCTAAGCGTCCTCATTGGTAATCTGTTATATAACATTTGAAGCCAGAGTAATGCCACAAAAATAGTAGGATCCACAACTTAGCACTTGTTGGGAATGACCTCTCTCGGTCTGAATATCTGCAATACTTTAGGCCGGCATTGTTTTTCATGTGCATAAACTTATTTGGAAACACAACTTTTTCAATGCAATCTCTTTATTCATGGAAATAAAACCTCTGGTCTCTTACTGCATTTTGCGGTATAATCTTAAAATTCGTTTATATTTTGAGATCTGATGCAGAGAGATAAGGAGATTAATTTTTAGGTTTGAGATTTAGAAAGATTTATAAGTGAATACATAGAAACATACAAAATTATACACCTTTTCATGAAGAACATGATCAAGATGGACTTAAATGACAGTTAAAATCAAACCCAACAAACTCAGATCCTCTACAATAGAAATTCTCAAAACCCAAAAAAAATTTGCTCAGTAAAGATAAAAATATTTTTCAACGACACTCTGTTGAGTAAAAACACTACTACAGCAGCAAAACTTTGTTGCAAAAAAAAAGCTACAACAAATTACAGCAACAACACTATTGCATAAAATGAAAACGCTACAGCAGCATGATTCTGTGAACATAGCTCTATTTCAAATAAAAATTACAACAACACTCTCATAAATGACGCTACAGCCACACAACTTTGTAAGACAAAAATAAAATAGCTAAATGACAGGAGCATTCGATCCTCTACACCTCCACTGCTAAGATTAAAAACAAAAGAATGAGGTTAAATAATGCTCAACAACAACTTGAGGACTCAATGCTGTTGTTTGAGGAAGAAAAAACATGGCAGGTTCACCTGAACACTTTGGCAATTATGATTTTCAAATCAAGGCATTAGTTATTTCAAGGCATCAGTTATTTCAATCTCCCCCTTGATGTCAAAGTTTTTAATTCCCAACGGTTTATGATTTTCTAATTTATCATTTGGAAGGGCTATAGTAAAAATGTCTGTGATCTGATCTTCATATACACAAAAGTCTAAAGATATGAATTGTTGTTGTACAATATATAGAATGAAATGATGTTGAATATCAATATGTTTTCTCATGGTGTGGAATACATGATTCTTTGTCATGGAGATTGTGCTTTGATTGTCATAATAGACATTGATTGGATTATTGACTTTTATTCCCAGGTATGTCTTTTCATTCACATAGCTTGTGTACTTATTGATGATGATGAAATATACTCTAGTAAAACGGTAGATAGAAAAACAATAGGTTGCTTTTTGCTGCTCCAAGAAATAAAATTTCCTCCAAAAAGAAAAACATATCAAGAAATGTTTTTTCAATCATCCAAGCAACATGTCCATTATGCATCTATGTATGCTACAATAGTGGAATCATTAGTAGCATTGTACCACTTACATATCCAAGGATTCTTTTGGCTACCCACCAATGAGACTCATGAGGTGGATACGTGAACCTAGCAACCAGAGTCACAACAAACGTGATGTTAGTTGTTGTCAGATACATAAGACATCCAATTAGATATCTATAAAGAGTGGCATTACAAAGTGGATTTTTATCTTCCTTCATCAATTTACTCCCAACAACTAAGGGAGTGCTCAAAGGATTATAACTTTGCATGTTCAACCTCTTCAACAAGTCTTCAACATATTTGGATTGACCACTCGATATAACATTTGTTTGTTTGATATACCCAAAAGATATTGCATTTCTCCTAAATAAGACATCTCAAATTCAGATTTTATTGTCTCTTTGAACTCCTTCACAGGTGAGGGTGAGGTGCTCATAAAAATATGAAATTTGATCCCACAACTTTTTTGTATAGGGTACTCTTAGAAGGACATTTATCAAAGCCATCATCGTGAAGATAGTTATCAATTCTAGTGTACCAAGATCAAGGGGCTTGTTTCATAGCATAATGAGCATTTTTAAGCCTACAAACCTTATCTTCTTTACCTTTAGTAGTGAAACCTTGAGGTTGTTCAACATAAACTTCTTCCTCTAAATATCCATTTAAGAAAGTAGATTTAACATTCATCTCACAAATTGTTAACTTTAACTAGGATGCAATGGAAAGAAAATTTCTTAGAGTTTCAAGTCTTGCTACATGAGAAAATGTTTCCTCGTAGTCAATACCTTGTTGCACATATCATTTTTCAATTGAACGTGCTTAATACTTTGAAATACTTCCATCCATATTAAATTTTATCTTGTAAATCCACTTTACTCCTATAATGAATTTTCCATTGGGAAGATCAACTAGCTCCCATGTATCATTTTTTTCAATTCATGACATCTTATGCTCCATGGCTTGCACGAATGGCTCGTCCCTGAAATATTCTTTAAAATTAAAGTTTCAACAAGTGCATAGGAAAAAAGAGCAAAATTATCCCCAACATACCTAGATGTCCCATATATTTCTTTCAAAATCCTTGTTTTTCTAGGAGGACTGGATGTAAGTGTTCTTGTGTATCAACATGATATATTTCTATTGGAGAAGATGAAGATGCCTCTCATGGATAACTCCTTGAACGTGAGCATGCATTTCTTAGAGTAGAGGGCTGAAAAGATTGATCATTGTTATCAAAAATTAATTTTTCAATATGTGGACTAATCACTTTATCTTCTCCTTCATTCTTGAGATAAAGTACCCATTAATCAAACATCACATCTCTACTAACACAAATCTTATTAGTAAGTGTATCATAACACCTAAAAAAATTTCTTTCTTCTAAATATCCAATGAAAATACATCTCATTGATTTTCCATCTAATTCATATCTTTGTTGTGTAGGAATATCAACAAAACATGTAGACCCAAAAATTTCCAATGAGAAATAGTTGGTTTTCTACAAAACCAAGCTTCATAAGGAGTACAATTTTTTACCATGTTTGCAAGACTTTTGTTGAGGATATATTTAATTGTATGGACTACATCTTCCCAATACATGTTTGACAAACACATTTTTTTTAACATACATCTCACCATCTCTACAATTGTTCTATTTTTTCTCTCTGCTACTCCATTTTGTTGAGAAGTATATGCAACAATTAACTACTACTTGGTGCCATGTAGGATCCAAAATTATTTGAATTCGTTAGTGGTGAATTATCCACCTCTATGAGTTCTCAATACTTTCAAATAGTATCATGATTCCTTCTCAAGGAGTGCATTAAATTTTTGAAAGAAACTAAACTCTTGATACTTTTCAATTAAGAAATAGGACCAAGTTATCCTTGAAAAATCATTTACAAAGAAAAGAAAATACATATTCTTTCAAGAGATAAAGTCTGCATGGGGCCACAAATATCTGCATGTACTAAGGCCAAAGGTTCATTTTCTCTAAAATGGTGATGATGAAAGATATCTCTATGTTACTTCCCTATTTCACAACCCTCGCATATCTTTCTATCTCGCTCTATGAATGAAGGAAAACCTCGTACCAAGTTATTCGTTTGCATGAAGTTAAAATATCCAAAACTAAGGTGTCCAAACCCCTTGTGCCATAACCAAGAATAATCAACTGAGGCCTTCTATAAATCTACACTTAAAACATCCTTTTATCTATCATAAGAACTTCGCAAACAAGGCCATTATTGTTAAAAATCTTACAAAAATTTCCTTCAAAAATAGTCTTGTAGTTTTTAGAATTTAGTTGACCTGTGCTAATAAAGTTATTCTTTAAACTTGGAACAAACAAAGTATCATCTATATACATAATACTTACATTCTTGAATTTTATGGAAAGGATACCTTTCCCCCTTACTTCTACCTCATTATCATTGCCAAAGTTTACCTTCCTTGTCACACTCTATCTAACTTTACAAATAGATTTGTGTTTCCTCGATTTGAATAGCCACTAATTAAATACAATACAAAATCATCTTTACATCAAAATTGTTACATGTGAGAAACAAAGTTTGAGAGTTCTCACCTTCATCTTTAATAAAAATTTCTTAAGAGGTCTACTTTCTTATTAAAACAATAGCATTCAAGGTGACCATTTTTATTAAAGTAGTTGCAATGAAAGCTACCTCTTATGGGGTTGTTGGTTCTTCCTTTACCATGACCTCTTCTTCCTATGCGTCATCCATGGCCTCTACCTCCTCTATTTGATGATGAAGAAAAAGTAGAAATATCATTCATAACAATGGAAGATAGTTTCTTCTTGTCGTCAACCGTCAACTTGCTATCGAAATCTTGATCTGGAAGTTCCCCATTCTTTTTAAACATGTATTCATGTACTTGAAGGCTTCCAAACAGATCAACAAGGGCTAGATGTGATAAATCCCTTGACTCCTCCATAGAAATAGTGATGGGATCATTTTTTATGAAGACTTCTTAAAACAATTTCAACAATCCTCCCATCTTCAAGAGATTCACCATGACCATGAATAACATTCAAAATATTTAGAACCCTAGTAATAAAATATTCAACAATTTAATTTTCTTTC
This sequence comes from Picea engelmannii, assembly GCA_009831015.1. Lineage (NCBI taxonomy): Eukaryota > Viridiplantae > Streptophyta > Pinopsida > Pinales > Pinaceae > Picea > Picea engelmannii. Next base: position 93,884 of record ML789067.1, on the reverse strand, counting down.
ATAGTAAGAGACTCAAAATCTCTTCTCAACATTTGGAGTTGGACAACTTTTACCTTTATAGATCCATTGTATGTCTTCTCCAATGTTTACCAAGCATCATGGGACTTACTACATTATGCAGCATGATTCTGTTAACAAAACTTTGTAAATGTTACAGTAGCACAACTTTGTAAGACAAAAATAACAACACTCTATTGCATAAAAGAAAAAAATACATCAACATGATTGTGTGAACAAAAATCTGTTTCAAATAAAAATTACAGCAGCACAGAATAACACTCTGAAAAATAGCTACACCTCCACTGTTGAGTTTAAGAACAAAAGACAAAGATCAAATAATGTCCAGAAACAAGTGAGGACTCAATGTTTTCATTTGAGGAAGAAAAAATTGTTAAATATAATGTAACCTCAACAAGTTGACTGTACACTGCCAACTGTCTTGGCTAGCTGTACTTTCTTTTCTTGATTTGCTTGAGCCTATTTAGCTAAGCTATTTTCCCTTTGCACATCACTTCTTCATTAACTCTTCTCATTGTACTTTCTCTTTACATTCTCAATATACAAAATACTATTTCTGCTCTATTATTTCTCTCTGCATTTCTTGCTTCACAATTTATCATGGTATCAGAGCTTCAGCAGTAAGCCTCTTCACACAGGCTAGAGAGCAACACGATCCTCATAGCACATAGCTTAAATCGACATCCAGAGCAAGGGACATAGTTTTTTCACAAGGCTTGGAGAGTTTCCCACCATATGTTCAAAAGATCGTTGTAGGAAGCTCACACAAGGAAGCAGAGCACTCTACACTCAAAAGATAGAGGAAGCATAGACTGCAGAAAGAGAAAGTTTAAAGATTCAAGAACAATTCCATATTCGTCAAAGATTCACGAAGAAGATCTTAAAGAGGCAGGAACACATGAAGAATTCAAATAAATTCATTCAAATTAGTGAAAGATTGTTGAAGAAGGTAGAATCATTTAAAGAATTTCAGGAATTCTCTCAAATCTGTCAAAGATTGTTGCAGAGAACAGAATGCTTCAAAGAATTCGTGTAATTCTTTCAAATCTATGAAAGATTCACGATTTTTCTTCCACATGAGAGATTCTTTGCAAGAATAGAAAAGAACTCACTAAAGTAGCCAAGAATGAGCAATCACAGTGATAAGATCCAACCTACGATCAGATATGAGGCAAAAATTTAGTTCAGAAGGGACGAGGAGAGCACTGAAAAGGCGAAAGAATTATAGTCATTGGATTTTGTGCAGAGGACCGATAGTCGTCGGATCCATGAGAAAGTGCATGAGGCTTAGTCCTCTGGAGTGCATAGGAGAAATTCAGTTCAAAAGGGACAAGGAGAGAACAAAAAAGGTGAAAGAATTACAGTTGTTGGATTTTGCGCAGAGGACCAATAGCCATCAGATCCGTGAGAAAGTGCACGAGGCTTAGTCCTCTGGAGCGCACAGGAGAAATTTTGACTTGCAAAGTCATGAAATCGTTAGGACCATCCATCAAGGGACACGTGGTGAGATCTTGACATTTCACTGACTCGCAGGGTGTAAACGTCAGAAGACTGCCGTGAGAATTCGTGAATTGCAAAATCCTGATTCATTCTAGACCGTTGGATCGAGAAATATTGTGAGTCATCGATCTAACGCTATCGCGAAATCAGGAATCGGGAGTTGGACGAGAAAATGAGACTGCACTCCAACCTCCGATATGTGAAATCCCAAAATCATCTGGACCGTCCATCAAAAAGGACACGTGGAAGCAGATCCAAGTGCCATCAAAATTTCGGCATTTTAGAGTTTGGGATATCGGAGGTCTTGTTGACGAAGGCCGAGACACTCCATGGTGAAAGTCTTGAAATCTTGAAAATATCACAGTCGTCCATTCATTGGGACACGTGGCGGAGATCGAGGAAACTATCGGTATTTCGGCTACCGGGGTTTCAAGTTGACAAAGGATTTATGTCATCAGGGGTCACAAGTTGCGAAATCACGAAACGCAGGAGGACTGTCCATCTTGAGGAGACACGTGGTAGCAATCCAAGATTTCAGGAGATTTTCCGAAAGGAGAAGGACACTTTGCCATTTCGGCATTCTGCGTATTAGTATTTCGTGAGTCCAAAGGAGTACGGTCAGAGAGGTCTGTGCTTTGCATCATAAAACCCCGAAATAGGAGGTCGAGCGCTTTGCATCATAAAACCCCGAAATAGGATTTCGTTCATATGGGAAGCAGTCACATGGACTGGAGGTATAGCCTTGGGGATAATTGTTGTTAAAGCCATTTCGGAAAATCGACATTTCGGAGATCATAAGGACAAAGGGTTAAGGACTCTTGACATCGGGAAACAGGAAGTTCTGAATCGTGAAAAGTCGGTAGCGCTTTAACATTTAGGCGCGTGGTCACATTGAACGGAGACTAAGGGCCAATGCAAGGTCGTTAAACTCTCTTTGGTGTTTCAAAAACAAGAAGTTGGAGAGACAAGAGTTCGAAGGACTCTTATAACGAAGTCCCAAAGTCAGAATCGCAAAGTCAAAACTCGCATCAAAACTCGCGAAATCTGGAATCACAGAGTTCTGAAGTCACTGCAAGAAAATAGTAGACCTGGTTTAAGCACAAGAAATAGGTAAACACAAAATTGTTCCAATTTTTTTTTGTATTTTGTCAAATTCTTTAAATATGGCGACATCTAGCAATTTAGGACCAACTCAAGGTCCAATTCTTCTTGGAAAGAACTATGATTTCTGGTCTCTTTGAATGAGATCGTTCTTGCAAGCACAAGAGTGCTAGGATCCAATGGATCTTGGATATGTGGAACCAGATCTAGCAGACCTTGCTGCCATGATGTTCGACAACACAGGTATTCCAACAGAGGACGAACACCTTCAGTAGCCACTCACATAACCAGATCAAAGATCAACACACCGATGTTTTCACGTGGTAAAACCCCTACGGGGAAACATCCACGGCCCCAGCCAATGCGGCTACTTGGAGCAGTTTATTAATGCAAAGAAAAAGATTACAGAGAGATTTTA
>ML789067.1:69731-85776 GCA_009831015.1 Picea engelmannii | reverse complement strand
ATGTCGGGAACATATCGTGACCGTCGGATTTCCTAACTACAAATGCATACTAATGCATACTAAAGAAACACACTTTTACCTAATGACATATTAGACCAAGTAGATCTTAACTAACTCCTAAGTGTCTAAATATCCTAACACATGACAAATCAGCAAGGAATTGCTCAGGCAACTCAGAGGAACAGAGAAAATAAAGCTAAATTATGGATTCAAAATTCAGTGGATGATTCGATTTTCTCAAAAATCACAGGTGTTGGTATTTCAAAACAGGCCTTGGACATCCTTAAATCATCCTACCAAGGCAATGATAGGGTCAAAATAGTCAAACTGCAGACCTTGAGGAAACAATTCGAGACTTTAAGAATGACAGAGTCTGAAAATGTGGATCAGTTTATGACCAGAGTCATGGGAATCGTGAACCAAATCAGATTGGTTGGTGAAGCCATCATTGATCAACGCATTGTTGAGAAAGTCCTCAAAAGTTTACTAAAGAAATTCGAAATGGTTGTTACAACAATCCTTGAATCCAAGGATCTGTCACATTTTTCAATAGATGAACTGGCTGGTTCCTTGGTGACACATGAGACCAGACTGCATCTCATAGATGAGTCAATCGCCAATGCCTTCAAAACTCAATTCTCCTTTAGTAGAGGAAGAGTTAGAGGTCACCAAGGACAACAAATCCAGCATAAAAAATTCCAAGGTCACAGACAACAACACTAGAATCAGAATTTTCATCCTCAAAGAGGCAAAGGGAGAAGATCAAATGAAAAATCAAGGATACAATGTTATTACTGCAAAAAGTATGGGCACTATGAATCTGAATACAGGAAGAAGCAAACAGATCAGCTCTCAGGCAGAGCACATGTGTCAAATCATACGGGAGAAACCTCAAAAGGTATGTTTCTCTCATGTCACAAGTCTGAAGAACAACCTAAAGATCTCTGGTTGTTGGACAGTGGATGCAGCAATCACATGACAGGTAACAAAGATTTACTTTCATGCATTGATTCTTCAATCTCATCTGATATTACACTTGGAAATGATTCCTTAGTCAAAGTTCAAGGAAAAGGAACTGTACGTATTCTTACTAAACAAAATGAAAAGAAAGACATAAACAATGTCTATCATGTTCTAGATCTGAAACATAATTTGCTAAGAGTAGGATAGCTCATTGAACATGGCCATAAGGTACTCTTTGAGGGAGAATCTTGCAAGATATATGACAAAATCCCAACCAAAAAATTGATTTCTGAAATCCACATGACTTAGAATAGGATGTTTCCCCTTACACTCAGAACGACAAATCTGATTCAACCATATGCACAAAGTGCATCCACCCTGAATGAAACAATGGTTTGGCATACAAGATTTGGACATCTACCCTTTAAGAGTCTAATTCTTCTTCAGAAGCACTCCATGGTCAAAGGTCTTCCCATTTTCAAAGAACAAAATTCCCCATGTGAGTCTTGCATACTTGGAAAACATAAGACAACTAGTTTTCCACAGTCATCCAATCAAGCTAAACAACATCTCATACTAGTTCACACTGACCTATGTGGACCAATGCAAACAGAGTCAATAGGTGGTAGCTTTTACTTTCTAACATTTATTGATGATTTTAGCAGAAAAATCTAGATCTATTTTCTCATACACAAGTCTGAAACTTTTGCAAAATTCAAAGAATTCAAGGCAAAAGATGAAAAATAGAGTGGCAGATATATAAAATCACTCAGGTCCAATGGAGGAGGAGAATACAACTCCAATGAATTTTCAAATTCCTGCAAATCACAAGGCATTATCATGCAAACAACAGCCAGGTATACTCCACAACAAAATGGAGTGGCTAAAAGAAAAAATCAGACAATAATGAATATGGCAAGAACACTTCTCAAAGAGAAAAGTTTGTCAAATGTTTTTTGGGCTGAAGCAGTAGCATGCTCAGTTTATCTCTTGAATAGATCTCCAACCAAAAGTCTAAAGATGAAAGTCCCTCAAGAAGTATGGAATGGGACAAAGCTAAATGTTGCACATCTAAGGACATTCGGATGCATAGCATACGCTCACATACCTTCCGAATTAAGGAAGAAACTGGATGATAGAAGTGAGAAATGTATCTTTACTGGATATAGTGAAACATCTAAAGCCTATAGGCTTTACAATCCAATCTCCAAGAAACTAATTCTCAGCAGAGATGTAAAATTTCTGGAAAATCAATTCTAGAATGAATCAGAAAATCAGCAACTGGACAGTCAAAATCCATTGCTACCAAGTTATGAAAACACAAAAAATTCAGGACAACCAATACCTCTACCTGTTCTTCCAAGATTGCAGGTACAAGGATGATCTGAAAATTCATAGGATAACTCAACTTCAAGCAGAGACTCATCCTCTGAAATTCAAAATCAGAGAACTTGAAGTTTGAGAGAAATCCATCAGCAGTTGGATGAATTTGAACAACACAACCTTTTTTCTTTAATGTCATGTCAACCTACATCTTTTAAGGAAGCCGCTAAGGAGACACATTGGGTTCAAGCCATGAACCAAGAAATTGACTCCATTGAGAAGAACAAGACATGAGATCTTGTTGATTTACCAAGTCACAAGAAAAGTATTGGTGTCAAGTGGGTTTACAAAACTAAACACAATGAAAAAGGGCAGATCGAAAAACACAAAGCAAGACTTGTTGCCAAAGGATTATCACAACAACATGGTACTAACTATGGTGAAAAATTTTCTCCACTAGCAAGGTTAGACACAATCAGAACTCTATTGGCCATAGCAGCCCAACAAAAATGGAAAGTATACTAGATGGATGTCAAGTCAGCCTTCCTTAATGGTTTCTTAGATGAAGAAGTTTATGTCGATCAGCCACCTGTATTTGAAGTCCAAGAGCAACCAACCAAAGTATATCGGTTGAAGAAATCCGTGTAGGGCTTAAAGCAAGCTCCAAGAGCTTGGTACATCAGAATTTCCACTTATCTAATCAAAAGTGGTTTCAGCAGAAGTCAAAATGAGCCAAATCTCTACACCAAAATTGATTAGCATGGTAAAATTTTGATTGTATGTTTATATGTTGATGACATGATATATACTAGAAATCTTGAGTTAACGAATTTTAAACATGCCATGCAATTTGCGTTTGAGATGATAGATCTTGGCATCATGAAATATTTTTTGGGGATTGAGGTTGATCAATCAACCAAAGGAATTTTTGTCCATCAGAAAAAGTATGCAGTAGACATCATCAAAATATTTCGCATGGAAGAATGCAATCCAGCAGAAACCCCTATAGCTCTAGGCACAAAATTGAGCAAGAAAGATGAAGGCCCTATAGTGGACCCTACCATGTACAAAAGTTTAGTAGGCAGTTTGTTGTATCTTACAGCAACTAGGTCTGATATTATGTATGCAACCAGCCTTGTTTCCAGATTCATGGAATCCCCCAAAGATTCTCACTGGAAAATAGCGAAATGGATTCTGTAGGAACTCTCAATTTTGGCTTATGGTACACTAAATCTAATAGTAATCAACTTTCTGGTTACACAGACAGTGATTTTGTAGGTAGCCTAGATGACACGAAAAGCACCTTAGGACATGTTTTTCACCTTGGCAAGAACCTGATCTCATGGGCATCAAAGAAACAACCAATTGTATAAATAACTTCTGTAGAGGCAGAGTATGTCGCAGCTACCTTAGCTTCTTGTCAAGTTGTGTGGCTGAGAAGAATATTGAAAGATATGTCACATACAGAAAATGATCCAACTCCTATTTTATGTGACAATACTTCAACAATAGCTCTATCCAAAAATCATGTGTTTCACAAGAAAAGAAAACACATTGACACTCGCTTTCACTTCATCTGCGAGCTAGTCAATAATGGTAATATTGCACTTCAATTATGTGGTTCTCGATATCAGCTTGCATATATCTTCACAAAGCCACTAGGAAAATCTATTTCTCATTTTCAGAGACAACACTTGGGCATAATCAGTGCTGATTTTTGTAACTATTAAGTTTAAGAGGGAGTGTTAAATATAATGTAACCTCAACAGGTTGACTGTACACTGCCAACTGTCCTAGCGAGCTATACTTTCTTTTCTTGATTTGCTTGAGCCTATTTAGCTCAGCTATTTTCCTTTTGCACATCACTTCTTCATTAACTCTTCTCATTGTACTTTCTCCTTACATTCTCAATATACTATTTTTGCTCTATTCTTTCTCTCTGCATTTCTTGCTTCACAATTTATCAAAAATGTGGTAGGTTCACCCGAACACTTGGCAATTTCGATTTTACATCTAGAGTTCAACAACCCAGACATATGTCCATGGAATTCTTGAGAACTGGGCATCAATTATTTCATTTCAAGTCTAATCTTTTTATGAAGTTTTTGGATCTAATCTAAGTGAAGTTTCAATCCCCTTGATTCCACCATGTCTTGTTGGGTTATCACTGGTTAAGTTGGTACTTGTTGTTGGGTTATCAGTGGTTAAGTTGGTACTTGATGGTACTTGTTGTTGGGTTATCAGTGGTTAAGTTGGTACTTGAGCTGTGCTGAGATATCTTTAATAAGATATAGTTTTTCAAGACAATTTGGTATAAATTCTTGACTTCTAATATGATAATAAAATCCAGTGTGTAGATATGTTTATTATTAAAATATTAATATCAATATATTCTTCACAAAACATTTTTTTTGATATGTTTAAATTTTTTATTATGTAGATAACATGCAAATTATCACATCATCCACATAAATGAACAAAAGATGTATAGTAGGAAACCTAATTTGGGAGAAAACCCAGCTAGAAATTGAGGTCTATGTTTTGTTATTTTTTCTTCAGTTATGAAATGAAAGTACAAAGAAAACAGGGGACACTCACTATGGAGTTAGCTGTGGCTTAAACAACGGCTTAAACAACTACTAATGAATCTCCTACCTCCTCTGTTATGCTCTCAAACCCCCACTCCTAGATGTTCTGGTCAACTATGGAATAATGACAATGCTAAAGAATGGAACCAGCCATTTTGCCTCCTCAACCCTCAATTAGTGATAAGATTTTAGACCTTTTAAAAACTTCTTGAAATTCCACATGTAGCTAGCTCCACATGTGTGAGTAATGGGGGTTCATACCATGGTGTTCAACAAATAGGTCACTTGCATACTAGCTCCAATTAAGGTGAATTTTGCACAACTGAAAAAGGTCTCCTTGTACATTAGAAGGATGAAAGCAATGTTGGTAAATTTTTTACCCAAAAAAATTTGTTTGATAACTCAAAATGGCTATAAAAAGTTCAAAAACCGAATTTGGTTAATGATATGTTCAGTTTATTATAAGTACATTGTTGAAATGGCTTCAAGTCTTGTTATTGACTTGAAATTATACAAATGAAGAATCTAAGTTTACCCTAAGTACCATTCTTAAAACTAGAAGATTTTCGTTGAAATTTGTTACCAATAAAAAAAACTTGAAAGAATTACAAATTGAACGAGATATAGAACGGAATTTGAATGGGTTTGGTAATCAATTTGAAATTGTGCAAATGAAAATTCTAGGAATGTGATAATCGAATCCTGAGTTATAGAACAGAATTTGAATGGGTTTGGAAATCAATTTGGAATTGTGCAAATGAAAAATCTAGGAATGTGGTAATCGAATCCTGTTGTTGACTTGGAATTGTGCAAATGAAGAATCTAGGGATGTGAGAATCCACGAGGGATCTAACTCATCTTCAAATTCTAAAAGATCATGGATAACGATATTAATTAAATTTGCAAATATATTGTAAGTGGCTAACACTGTCTGGTTTTTCAATCGTGATATGATTCTGCATGTTTTAGATTCTTTACTTTAATCTTGTCGTCCTTTCCTTTGTAAAGTGGGAGACACTGCAGCCATAAGTATGTTGGAAGACCTCGCTAAAGTAGCAAACAATGCCAATTTGTAATAGGAAAGGATATAAATAGTAGTTAGTGGTTGCAGTGCACAAATTCCTTTAGAGAAGCTTCTCGAGAGTTCACTGTAGCTATAAATCTCGAGAGTCCATTGTAATTATATATAAAAAACTTAAGGCCTCACTCTGATCATCACAAGTGCCCAAGTGTCCTCATTTTGTAATCTTGTTTTATAATATTTGAAGTCATAGTAAGGTCAATGCTGGAGGACGGTTCCCCAATTTGTGATCAGAAGCTATTACAACATATTCTTTGCGTAGGTGGGAAGAAAGTGGTATCATAGTCAATTTCTACATCAGATTAGAGACGATCTCTGATAATGGCATTAAAAAAGTACGATCCCCGACTTAGCACTTGTTGGGAACGACCTCTATCTTGCTCATTGTGACTTGCCATAATGTTTCTTTTCTGTATTTCATTTTTACAATACTTTATTCCTAAACTGTTTTTCATTTCCATAAACTTAGTTATGCTATCTTTATCAGGGAACACAATGTTCTCAATGCAATCTCTTCATACATTTCTTAGCATTTTGTGTGCTCATCTTAGACATCCTTCATATTTTGAGTTGTGATAGTTGCAGACTGATTTTTCAGTTTCGGAGCTATACGTATTTACAAGTGAATACAGAGGCACATACAAATATATACACTTCTTCGAGGGAGAGTTTGCTATGAATTCCTTGAATCTATTCTAGTTGAAGTCCGCCGAGTCCTAAATTTTTAGTAGTTATTGTCATTGGTAGTTAATCTACCGTAGACCAAGTCTTATTAAATTATTGGTAATTATTGTCATTGGTAGTTACTCTACTCTAGAATATCTTGAGAAAGGTATAATTTTTTTTTTAAGGACATAGTTGGCTATAAAGCTTACAACAAATATTGTATTATGATGAAATATTTTATTATGAGGATTAGATCTCTAATTTATTAGTACTAATTTATTTCTCATATTTATGAAAGTTATTGGAATATTGAATAAAAGAACAAATAAATTAACCCCCCATCCACACAAATGTAGACAATATGTATTTAGGGAAACCAAATATGAGAGAAAACCCAACTAGAAGGTGAGTCATGTGCTTTGTTCTCTTTTCTTCAGTTATGAAATGTAAGTACATAATCTTCCACTTCATCTCTTATGCTGTCAAAATCCCAGACCTAGATATTTTGCTAAACTATGGAACAATTACAATGCTAAAGAATGCTAAAGAATGAAACCCCTCTACACTTGACTCCCTATGTGTCCTTTTAAGGGATGGGGTATTGTCATTATTGTTTTTCTTAGTTATCTCAATCTCATCTCTTACAACGTCATCGTCTTCTGGTCATCAAGAGCTTTCCAACGATGGTTATTTCTCTCAAAACTAATTCCTACATCAAAAGTTATGGCCTTTCTAAAGTTCATTGGCCTCGACCCATATACCATTGACATATGGCATCCACGTGACACCTCGGTGCATTTCCTCTGACATGATGACTACACTGCACCTACGTGGTGCCTATGAAATTTTGCCACCTAGTGAGTCCACTCCACGCAGAACCATCACAGCTATCGCTTGGACTCTTTACTCGTACTCTCATGAATTACTTCCAATGGATATGGTATCAAAGAATATTCCCCTTAAATTCCATATATTTGGAGCTAGAATGACTTGAGTAGTTTCCTTACTCTGATACCGGGGTATCAAGGAATATACCCTTCTCCTTAATGGACAGTCGTGAGCGTAAGTTGCAATCACACAATAGATGGTTGGGATTTATTCAAAGCCTAAGGTTCGCCCGCTAGGTAGACTCCACTTGACTCATCCACTTATGAGAAAGTGAGACATGTCACTCTAAACTCACTCTACCTGCCCCGTTGGCAAGCCATGTCAGCCATGAAGTTAAACCTTCATTATCATAACTTAGACACAGATCACCGAAAACCAATGATTGTCATGTCGTCTCTCCATTTTTTGATCTGCGGTCGAGATCTTCCCTCCATCATACATGCATTTCTAGGCCATCATAGGATTTCTATGATTCCATCTAGGTCATACTCTGAAAGAAGTCAACACTAGGCTAGCTAGGTTCACACTCAATCTCTCCACCTAATTAACTACTCATGTACATATTTTCCTTAATGTTCCCTGTCAGTTCTCACCCTTTTGACTTACTTATAGGAACCATAATGATCAATGGTAAATAATTCATCCCTCTCGCTTATAGATCTACAACCCATACTAGCCGAACTTCGGGACCTTTTCTTCAGATTTATTCTCATGGTACATGAGATTTTCTTTCGAAGATCTCACTCTGACAAGTTTGTCTTTGGAGTCATTTTTCCACAGCGTCTGAGAGATCTCTCTGACGCAAGAACCCCGACTACCCACCGATCAATTGTGTCGATCTCTTCGGATCAACGGTTGAGGACCTTCACTAACCAATATCGGGTTAGCCATTTTTCGAGTCCTGCTAGAGTTCAATTTCTGATTCTAGAGGACTCTAGATGGTCCCTAGATTCTACTAACTATATAACTTAAGGATAAGGCCTCACATTTTTTGTAGACTCTCTACATAGGGAACATATAGGGCGTTTGAATAGGTAACAATCTACACTCATTCATTTTTAGAATTTAACCAAATGTTAGTATACATCACAACATGGTTTGTCCTACTTTCAAGACATAGGATTAGTATACAAAAAGTCTCTTGGATTTAAACATTCATATGCACTAACACACAACTATTTCATTCTTAAGCATTCACATAAGTCACTCATAGTCATTTCAATACAAATGAACACTTATCTCATAAAGGAATGATCCAATCCAATTGACTAAGAGAGGACACCACCCCTATGCCAAGCCATGATACCACCAAGGAAACTGACTCAGTAAGGCTCCAAGTCTGTGATGATCCAAGAAGGATACTCTCCTTCTACCTCTGACACAACCAAATTTTCCACTACACACTAAGCTCTGGGTCTCTATAGTTTTATCAGGTGGTTTCTGAATTGAATTTTTGTTGCATTCTGAATTGAATTTCCACTACAAAAGGGAGTCATTTCTCTTCTTAACAGTCCCTCCCCTTCTAGTGTCGATTTTATCAAGTAAGCACCAAGTTGTAGCTCACTATTTCTCTAGTTTGAACTTTGGGTGATCTTTGTTCAGGGTGATCATCATCAACTTGGACAAGCTTTAAGTTTCTCCATTTCTTCTCTCTCCATCCCCTTAAGTTCTCTATTGAATTCTGCAGACGTAACATGTAGTCCACCCTTTTTTAGTCTCAAGGGGCAGTTTGTGGTACCTATCATTCATTCATTTGGTCATTCTTTCTACGCATGGGCCAGTTATGGAAGTTGTTACTACCCAACCACCTTTATGACATTCTCTTTAATGTTCATGTAGTCTCTTCCATTAGTCTGGTGTGCTAGTGGTGAAATCATCATGTTTGTAAGCATAGATAAGCTTGTTGTGAAAGATTTCTATTTTCTTCGCTGATGTGTCTCATCTTCATTTCACTCAACCATCCCATCAGTCTTCTAATTCATCAATTTCCTCTGGTGTATCATGGCCAATACTTATCAAGGTTGTTCTCTCTCAGTTGGTGTTTATATTAAATCAAAATGCAATTACATGCCTCATATAATTAACATATGAAGTTTGTGCATAATTACAGTTTTGGCGGGGTGATTCACCCTCTCTTCCTAGTAGCCTTATATTTAACATAGTCCTGTGGAGCAATTACAATGATAAAGAATGGTAAATAATGCAACCCCTCTCTTCCTAGCATCGAGATATCTATATAGGGTTAGGCTTTTTGTATCATCAAGCCTCAATTAGCAATAAGATTTACGACCTTTTAGAATCTGTGGCTAGCCCCACATGCTTGAGTAATGGGGGCTTGACTTTTCCTCCACTGCTACCATGGTAGTCAAAGGAAGAATGCGTAACTTTCACATATAAGCTTTGATTGAGGTGATTTTCACATTGTTGGAAAGTTGTCTTGTAAAACAATATCAAGGGGTTGGGAGCTATGATTTTAAACTTTTGATCTCAAAAAATCTCTTTTGATGTCTCAAAATATCTCTAAAAAGTTCCATACCCCAAATCTTCAAATAGAAACCTGCCACTAAAATAGACCTCCCAAGCCAATTTCTCTACTCTTTCCACCAAAAAAAAATACCAAAATAGACCAAAAATCAATTAAGCCAAGTAGCTTAAATATTATTGTTTTTAATATCTATGGTGTAAGCGTTATGTTAAATTATGAGACTGTCGACGCGAACATGGAATGTTAGGGGAAGAGACCGTTCACTCTAATCACAATTCAAATCAGTGTATGTTGGTCTTGAATAAATTTCAATGTTAGACAACTCAAATATGCTTCCCACGGCAGGTCCATTTGATCATGAGCAGAGATGTCGTTTCTCTTATATCGGATAAATTTCAATGTTAGACTACCCATTTACCTTCCCTACGACTTGTTCTAGATTCTATGAGAAGTACACAACTAATATTGTATGTACAGAGATGTTCGGATATTATATTAGCACTTTGTCACAGAGTTAAAGTGAAATTTTCCATTTTCAATAATATATCAATTTCACTATATGTTAACAATAAGGTCAGATTTCTACTGTTCTTATAAATTATTATACTACCTTACGTATTTATACGTCCAATCATTTCTGTAAAAATAAAATGTGAGCAAGTGATAAAAATTTAGTAGAGAAATTCACTATTCCTTTTGTGATACATTGAGTGGGGAAATTCACTTTTGATCGGAAAATTGAGTGGGATTGCACTCCTTCCATGTCCAGACAAAATCTTACTACGAACAGTTTCGCAGAAAAGAAAAATAATCCAAAAAGACGATGACAGGAAACGCCTACTTACGTTTCGAAAACGAATAAATTATATCGTATGCATTGTAAACTCGATTGTCATCTAATAATAGTATTTATGTACTTGCCGACGCTGTCAGATACAATGAACGTTAGTATAGCTAGAACGCATCATGTCGCTGTTTGCATAATAATAATGCATACGATGGCATATAGAAATATAAATGAAACTACGTTAAAACTTATTGGTTAAAACTAGCACAGCAGCAAAATAGCTGCTGGTGAACACCTAAAAGTTAAAAGTTAAGAAGATGAAACAGATCCTTAAAATAATATATTATATTTTATTATCTATTAACAAATAAATTGTTGGGCTTCATTTATCTAGTGTTAACATTTTTAAATATGATTAGGTAAATGTAAAAAGTAAACACATAAACTGATGTCTTTATAATAGCGAGGAAGTTAATGATTGAAATCACAGCTATTTATTTTGTGTGACTACTAAGAATATTCCAGCCATATTTAATCTTGTCCATAAAAAACTTATTAAGCACTAAACCTCTATTCAATCTGCTTAACTGTAAGCCTTTAAGACTGCATCTGAGATGTTTAAGTCCTGACTTAAACCCCGAATGCATATGAGATGTTTAAGTCAGGACTGCATCTGCCTACTAACCTAACCTCGATGGAGCAGAGAGGAGGGTTGATGCATGCAGGCCGAGGTTGGAATGTAAAAGAGCTTCGCCAAATTACTTGACATATGAGCTCACAGGAAAATAGTGCCCAGGACAGTTACTACACCAAGCAAGAAAATAGAGTAAATTGAGAGAGGCAGGGAGATTGAAGCTGGCTGTTGCGTTTAGCAACGGGACCCTTTTCTGCATGTCAGAAATCCAGCGTTCCCTGTGAGGGAGGCGACAAGGGACGAAGGCCTCGCTGCGAGACTTGAAGCCTTGGAATAGCTCGAGGATGCGCCCGCGCCCGATGGAAGGAAGAACGCCCCGTTCAACATCAGGTCTCCATCTGACCTACAATTCCAGTGGCTCCATACGCTCACATCCATGCTGAGGGGAGGTTGGAAGTTGAAACGTCAGCACTTCACTTCACAGTCACGCGGCCATAAGCATCTTGGTCGTAAAAAAATGAGGGCGTTGAGTAATAATAATTGTTATTTTTTAATTATTGAAAGTGGCAATCTGGTGGTGAGCAAGTAATTTTTTAATTTTATTTAGTAAATGTGAAAAAGTAATCATATAAATGTATGTCTTTATAAATGAGTTGAAGTTAATTTATCAAAATCTCATCCATTGATTAAAAAGTAAGACGAAGAATATACCAGCATCTTTAATTGCCACCCTAAAATTGAAATTTATGATTAAAAGGCTGAAAATTCAAATAATACAATTGTATATGTTTGGCCATGAATGACAATTGTTCACATCTAAAACCATATAACCCATAGTAAAAACACTGACTTCAAACAATTTTAAAGCCAATATTCCCGACCCAATTCTAGTCGTCCATGAATTTTCCTGCTGGTGAACGCCGAAAGGTTTAGGTTAGCCCACAAAATGAAAGGCAACCATAAAATGAAAGCCATAAAATAAAACTCACAGCTGTCCATGACCATAAATGGTTACACCTTTCTATGTAAAAGCCCCAAAAACACCATGTTTTTCTTATAAAACCCTAAAGCATGACAAAAAAATTATCAATAATGAAAATCGAAAGTCAATATATTCCACATTTTTATGGTGTTCTATTTTTTTTAATTCTAAATAAAAAAAAATTATACAACCCTAAAAGCATAATGCATGAAGCAATAATAATATTATGGTGTACTCTTGTTTGAAATCTTAAATTAATTTTTTTTATAAAACTGTAATTACATATAAAGAAATATCCCAATTATAAAAAGAGATACATAATTATACAAAGGTAAACCCAATGACCTAATGAACCTAAAAACGAACTATCTAAGATTCCACAAGGATAGACCCAATGACCGAATGAAACTAAACCTCATTCAAACCACCAGGGCTAACTAGAGCAAAACCTAAACTAAACCTCATTCAAACCACCAGGGCTAACTAGAGCAAAACCTAGGTGCTCTTACACCTAAAGATCTCATAATATATAATTACGTGTCTGAAATATAAGCAAACTTGGATCGACCACAGCCAAAACAATATTGTTGAAGTCGAGTCCATCTGGATGGGTGGTTGTACCGTTCCTCCTCCTTCATTTGAATGATATGCGTTTGTCTCTACACACGATTGTTTGATTCCCCTAGCCAAATTATCAGAATATCTATTATAGCAACCAGTCCTGTTGCAACATGGTTCATGAGAAGTAGAACCGTAGCTAATTTCACTGTTGGAGTCATTGCCTTGAAATCCAGTTCCCCATACTATTTGTTTGCTCATTTCCTTTTGTTCTAACGACGGTATGAGAAAAGATTTGCCTATGGAGCTGCAAGGAAATATGCCCATAAGTAAAGCTATGAGCGTTGGCGACGACTCATTGCCTCCAAGGGCCCAGAGTGATTCGTTGCCTCCAAGCGCCCACAATGATTCTGCTGCTGCACATGGCCCTAAAATGCAATGTGGCTTTAATCTTTTTTAATCACTTAGACTTGGCAATTTGCTAGTCACCATAGTAAATTTTAAATATGATTAAGTAAATGTAAAAAAATAAGCATGTAAACGGATGCCTTTATAATAGTGACGAAGTTAGTGATTGAAATCACAACCATTGATTTATTGAGACGACTAAGAATATTCCATCAATATTTAATCTTGTCCATACAAAACTGATTAAACACTAAAAATCTATTAAATGTGTCCATTGTCAATAGATGTACACCTTTCGGCGTAATTAATCCACCAATTCTAATAGAAAAAACGCTTATCGACATAATTATATACACAATTTATTGCAACTATGCTAATGGGATCAACTCAGTACGAACGAACTACAGCCCCTTCTCAACTCATATGGGTGACGATGTAAAGGATTCCCAACTCATATGGGTGACGATGTAAAGGATCTCCAAATCTTATATAATAGTCAGTAGTGCTAATGGTGACGATGTAAAGGATCTCCAAATCTTATATAATAGTCAGTAGTGCTAATGGGATCAACTCAGTACGAACGAACTACAGCCCCTTCTCAACTCATATGGGTGACGATGTAAAGGATCTCCAAATCTTATATAATAATCAGTAGAGGACGATGGGTTTCTGGAAGTATGCCACGTTATGTATAAAATTCATGGACGACCAGAATTGCGCCGGGAATATTGGCTTTAAAATTGTTTGAAATAAGTGATTTTACTATGGGTTATATGGTTTTAGATGTGAACAGTGGTCATTCATGGCCAAACATATACAATTGTATTATTTGAATTTTTATAAAACAATATAATGCATTCAATTTATTTTAAATCGTTCTGATTTTCCATTATTCCTTGATGTATGCAAAATTATTTTCATTGTTTCGTTGATGATGAAAAACTAGTCCCTAGAGTAGCCTGCCATCTTGCAGCGTTGTGGTAAGCAGGTGAATAATCTGTGTTACTTTCTGTTAATGAGGTGCCTTAATTATTAAGGAATGCAAAATGACATGCACAAAGATTATTTGTGTTAATCTTAGCTTTTAATTTTTTGACATCATGGACATAATGCATATTAGGGCATCCCATTTGAAGGTTCTAACATCCCTTAGTTTATGTGGATATTTGATGTTGTTATTCCGCCCATCTAAATTTTATCCCTCTTAATGATATCAGGTTGAATTCATTATAAGTATATTGTTGAAACAATTTTGAACTTGTTGTTAATTTGACTTTGTGCAAAGAAAAAATCTAAAATTTACTTTCGATATCATTTTCTAAATGAAAAAAAATACAAAAAAAATATCAAAAGATTTTCCTCATAAATTATTACATAGAAAAAAAATTATAAATATTACAAATTAAATGGTTTTTAAAATCTAAATTTGATGAGTTTGGAAATCAATTTGATCATCCATCCAACCACCCACCCACTTCTCCCACTACTTTCTCTATTATAATAGGTGGTATCAATGTTTCTATTATACCTTGGCTTTCTATTATACCCATGTATTGGACTTTGGATTCCCTATGATCCCAGGTTAAGCACGTTTATCCTGAAATTAGGAGAAAATATACGAGTTTGACAATGTTCAAGCAATGGATGTGGTGAATGAATATTTTGTTTGTTTTGAAAAAATATCTTAGCATGTGCGTTAGTATAGGTTATAGGTTCTCCTAGACAAGAGGGAGAATCAATTTTTATAATGCATGTACCTTGTTCTAATGATTTCATGAGTTGTTCTATTAGAAACGTAATGGCCTTACATAAACCTTCATGAAAGTATTTGATAATTTTGTTAGAGTCAAGTATAGTTCATTCACATATTCATGACGACCTTCAATGTAAGTCCATCGTTTACAAGTATGTTCTTTTGAGTAACAACCTTTCAAGCTCCTTTACGTGATTTGTTAATCTTATTTGGTGAATTCAACTTATTCAAGATATTTTAATAACTTTTTCAGCTTTATCCCAACCAATTTATTCAAATCGAGTGCTTGGTCTCACACACTACGTTTAGACCCTCTATTACTTTACTTTCGCCATCTAGTTGTTCATCTCTTTCTCTAACTAACATCGAAACTTGTCCTACTTATATGATTGGCCTCTTTTGTTGCCAATATTCCACCAATACTATCATACCAAAATTCAGTCACTCCCAATGTTGATGTCCACATTACATTTCATAGCACAAAATTTCAAGTTAATAAGGGTAAGGGATTTACAATTTGGATGGAATATTTTTTAATAGGAATGGTACACAATTATGTAAATAGCTTAATTTCAAATGATGAGAAATGTAAAACCTAATAAAGTTTCTTAAGGTACCAAGTTAAAAAAACATATTTAAATATAATCTACCAACATTAGAACTTCTCATGAACCACTTGGTTTTTTCATTATATTCTAAACTACTACGCAATATATACTATAATTTTTTTTTGCTTCGAGCTTATATAAAAATGAAATCAACAAACTGATTATTTGTTTATGTTATGCATTATAGGAACTATTTGTGATTATTTGTTTATGTTATGCATTAGAGGAATTGATTGTGACTTGGTTTCTGCCAAGGACAAACAATATATGAATATCACAAAATAGAGTTTTTGAAAGGAATGACAACAAGCATATATATAT
>ML789067.1:35599-66210 GCA_009831015.1 Picea engelmannii | reverse complement strand
TGTTAATCCATCTTCTAGGTAGTGGCAAAGAAATATCTTGAGGCAAAGGATTTGGTGCAACTGGAACAAATGAGGAACTATTTTCCATAAATTATGTAACGTTCACTCCATTTGGCTTCCAAGTTGGTCCTACACAATAATCCCATTAGGCTTGGCACAACAAAACTCCTTTAAATCTTTTTTTCCCCTCAGGATTGACTGCTATCATTTATCTTGTTATTAAGATAAATAACTAGATTTGGCCAGGGGATGCGCCTACTATCACAAACTCATCATTGCTGCCAAATAGAAGTATGAAAAAAATGACTTTTAGGAGAATCCCAAGGCTTTGTTGATCCTGTTGATGTAAAAAAACACATGAGTCATCTATAAATATTATAGATTGTGGTTTTATAACTTATTTCCATTCAGTTTCAAGCCCTATCCTACATTTTTAAATCCCTATTTCATTTGTATCCTACCTATTGTTTTCTGATTCAAGCCCTATCGCTACTCCCTCTCTAATCAATTTATGAAATTATTATTCCTTGTTGTTCTTTCTAGTTATAAGGATGTTAGGATTTTCTGGGTAGTGTTTGTTGATTACAGAGGTCTTGTAGCTCCTATTTTTGGCTTAGGTATTTCAACCTAACCTTTCTAAAATCCCCAAGAAACAAACCTAAAAGATAGGGGGATTCATGATCCTTGTTGTTGTGTTCACTGCAAAGAAAATCATGAATCTCTCTCACTCATTACTTCCACTTGTTCAAGAGGTATAGGATGCTACTTGATTTATAAGGAGATTTCATTTTCCTTCTATGATGGTTCTCAATGTGGAACAACCTTTGATGCTCAAGCATATTTATACATTAATGGATGTAAGGGGAAAGGAGTCTTGAGAAGTGTTTTGAATTTATCACTTAAAAGCTTTATGTTGAAGGTGGCTTCATAAGAATAAAACATTTTTTCAAGTGTTGATTTCAATGTTGAAATAAATGTAGCAAGAATCTATATCACGATACTAGAGAGTAACAAACTATCTTTCTTGTTCAATTATGTTGTTTACATTGTTGTTCAGTGTAGCATTGTTATAATCTTGTTTAATTCAGTTGGTGATGATTTTATTTGATTCCCATACAACAACACCATAAAAGGAAATAGATGAATTCCATTTTAGTTAATTTGAAATGTTGTTGAATTGAATTTCTTGTTAACTTTTTCCTATGGATCCTTGTTTTTTTTCTTGCAGTGAAATGGGCACTTGTAGAACTTTAGGAAAGATGGAAACTATTATAGTTGAGAATGAAAAGGATGAAATGGGTAAGTGTATCACATTACGTGTGTCCATTGGATCTTGGGTTACTTTGCAACCATCAAGGAATCGAATTTGGGAAAAAAAAGAAGACAAGATGATTTAAAATGTCATTGGAAAGATGTAGTAAGGGCATTTAAGCGGAGCCACCAAGGTGAAAAGGTGGAGAAGGTGTTTATAGCTCATGTGTATGATCACAAGGACATACTCAAAGAGTCTATTTTCAAACAAGAAAAAATTTCTCAAATTGGTCTAAATTGTAAGGGCTCGTCATTTTGTAAGCATTGAAGTTTTTTTTCTTTTTTATTTAATTTGGGATTTGAGTATTAAAATATGAATTCCCTAGGTTATATGGATACTTAATGTGGTTTATATTTTTTATGTGTAGCTTTGTGAATTTCTGATTTTGAAGAATGGTAGCCTGTGGAGAGTATTACCACCATTTTATGTGTTTTCCCTTCGCAAATAGGAGAGATACTCTATGAGGGAAAGAATTCCATGTCATTGAGGGAAGAAGGGGTTTGGTTTTATAAATATGATTACTTTCTTCCATGTAGTAAAAGGGTTGGATGAATTGAAGAAGCCAAGTTACCTACACGTCATGAAATTGGCTTACCAAATTCTAATCCAACATTAATTGATTGCATACGTTCAAGATTAGTTCTTGAAATTCAATCTGGTATGCGGGACAAGAGTGGTGCATGTGATCATCTTGGTATGCACTTACCATTTTTGGTTTTTGTTGAAGTGTTCAAGGAAGAGGACTCTATTCGAATGACTAAGAAGACATATTCTTGAACAAACCCCTATGACATGTTATTATCCAACTTATTTTACTTTGGATGGAATACAAGATTACATGGTGTGAATGGAGAGAAATTAAAATGTGTGTTGAGTGTAGAGACACTTCATTTTAGGTAATCTTTTACAATTTTGGTTTTTCCTTTTCTTTGACTTTCACAATGTTTGACATCACTTTCTAACTATTTTTTCATTCTCTTTAACCTGTAAATATTCAATACCGAGACAAACTCTCTATGTTTCTTTTAAGTTTCACCGTTTTAGGCAGATAAGGGAGAACATGGCTTGGATTTGGATGCCAATAGAGCAAGAGAATGACGATGGCACTCATTCTCCTCTAATATCCATTGATGTTTTGAAGGATGGTGCAAATTTCAAAACATTGTACATGGAAGAAAACTAGAATTTGTTTGAAGTTAGAAGACACTGTAATGTCCCCCACCTCTTGATGAAGAGGTTTGAGAAGACTTAGTGGCCTAGGCATCCCCACTAGGCCATAGTCTCACACTGAGGGGAAAATTCAACCAAAATAAGGTTATATTCTTAAGTTCACTTAATAAAAAGGTAAAATGATTTAAAAGATAACTAAATGAAGAAATAGAAGCATTGGAGGTTGAATTAGGAGTTAACCCTAGGGGTTAACTTAACTCAATAGGAAAATAGAAGAAAAGTATAAAGAGAAGGCTAGGGCACACCTCTCATTCATTCTGGATTTTGGTATTTGCTTGTTGATGCTCTTGAGCATGCATTTTTTATGGTTTTGATATTATAAACCCTAGTGAGAAATTCAGTGATGAAATATTCCACTCACCTTGCTCCAAGCTTGGTCTCAGGGATGAAATACTCCAGCCACACCATTCTACAACCAACATATATTTAGGAGGACTAGCAGGGTCGTACCTATTGGATCAGCAGGGTCATACCAGCTAGGGTTTTCTTGCAGGGGTGCACCATTTGTTGAGGAAGAGCTCGGTCCAGCATATTGAAGAAGCTTGAGAGGTTTCCAGCATTAGGTTTTTTCTTGCAAACCCTTGCTCATCAGTTTGAGGGATTCTTGGAGGATTTATCATGTCCCTGTCATCTATCTGCAAGTTGGGATGATTTCACGAGTAAGGGTACGACTTGGTGATTCAGTATTTCTCAGATCTAGAAGGCCATAAGCTAGATTTGACCTTGAAACTTCTCTCAAGTGCTTGTGGTTGCCCGATCTATCATCCAGGAGAGTTTAAGAGGAATCAAAGCCCACACTCAGTTGGGCCATACTATTGGCGATATTCAGGGTTTCAGGAGGGTCATAGGATCCTAGGGTTTCTATAGTTTGAGGAGGAATCTTTAGTGTTTAAGCTCCAGACTTCAAGAGGAGGCTCCCATTTCCTTAATCTATCATTGGGAGGATTTTGATAGCATTTGGAGGTATTCATATTCAGGAGGGATGACCTCTTGGTGTCCAGTGTCCTTAGTAGGCTATACCAGTAGTCAGCAGGGTCGTACCAGTTTCTTGAGGGTTAGGCAGAAACCCTGGTTTTGTAGTTGAGAGTTGATATTCTATTGCAGCCTTTGGGAGGATTAATTTGTATCTCCAGGAGAATTTTGGATGTATCTCTATTATCATCTTGAATCCATCTATTCCATATCTTCTTATGTATTTGTATCAGGTACTCTCTTTCTTATAATAAAATTCAGCTACTTGTTTGTGATTTCTATCTTGTGTGGTGTTGATGATCTTCGTATGATTACAATGATGCTTGTATAAATCTATGGATGAATAACTGAATAAACCCTAAGGCCGAAATATTCATGGTCAACTAGAATACACAAAAATGATAATCAAATCAGTGGTTAGTTAGTGATTCCAAGCAAAAAATTGGCTTGGGATCATTACAATGGTATCAGAGATTTGATCCTCCAAAACTGTGAGGATTAGCGAATGCATAGGTACAGTGGTATCTTTATGGGCAAAAGGAAGAAGTTGGCTAGTGAAATAGAAGAAAAAATGGAGGGATCAGGAGATGACCTTGAGCCACAAGGCTTGGCTTTCTTGGCAACCGAATTTGACAAATTCCATCAAACCTTAAACCTTACAGAAGGTAACCTAGTCCACCATTTACAGGAAATCCAGGAGACAAACCAAAGGGGTCAAGCCGAAATCACTGAGACCTTGAAGAACGTAGATGGGAATCTAAGGAAGATTGATGAGAACCAAACTCGTATAACTGAGCTATTGATGTAGATGACTCATCATGGGAAAGACCCTAAGACGTATGGAAATAGTGAGGTTGGTGGATCCCATGGGGAAGTCAGGTATAATTTGGAAAAGGCTCCCAGATCTGAGGGAAGCCATGGAGGGGGTACATCACATGGAAAAATGGGGAGCAGGGATAACCTTAGACTATACTTGCCCACATTCACAAATGAACAGGTACAACAGGAGCACATGAATGACTTTGTTGAGCAGATGGCATAGTGTACTAGGGAGTACTATAGGTTGGATATGATCATTCAAAGGAAGATGTCCCTAGATAAATATTGTCAACTCAAATTCAGAAACAAGCCCAGGCCGAACCACATAAGAAGTCTTGAGTTTAAACGAAGAGAAAGGAATATATAAATCCCATACTTTGATGGTACGACCAAGATGACAACCCAGGCATGGGTACAAAAACTGGACACTTATCTACAGCTTGATCCCATGGGGGAGATGGAAGCCATAAATATTGCCACTATGTATTTGGATGGAAAACCTCGTGACTGGTGGTATCATGGACTCACCACCCTAGGACACAACCAGATAGTGACCTACACAAAATTCACCCAAATACTCATGGATAGGTTTGATCAGAGGGATCTTGAACTATCCTTCTAGGAGCTCACACAACTTAAGAAAATAAGCGAAACTGAGGCATACATTGAGGAATTTCATAGGCTAGCAGTCATGGTGCAGGATATATCACCAACTAGGCTCATGATGCTCTTCACTTAGGGGTTGATGGAACCCTTGAAGGGTTGGGTAAAGGATTTTAATCCTACCAACCTACAAGATGATATTTGGAGGACAAGGGACTTAGGACCAGCTGCCAAACCAAAGTTTGTACCTAGGCCACCTCTTAACACTGGAGGAAGAGAACAGAGACCTCCAATAAACTAGGGGGGATGTGACCCAAGGGTTTTTGACAGGGGCCATGGAAGAATGGATGATAACAATAGGAAATAACTGAGAAGGAAGCAACTCTACTTCATGTGCAAGGAACCATGGAGCCCATCACACAAGTGCATGGGCCGTGGCCAAGTGCACTACATAGAGGTGACTTTAGAAAATGAGGAGGAGGAAGATTACGACCAACTTTAGAACATGGAGGCCAAATCCATAGAGACAGCAGAGGAGGTGGTCATAGAAAAGGATAGTACGGTTGAGCGGAAAGCCACCTTGGCATCTATCAGTGGGGTACCCAAATTCAACACCTTCAGGATAAGAGGAGTCTTCCAATGGTAGAAGGTATCAATGTTGATTGATGGGGGATCCTCTCACAACTTCATTGACTCAACACTATTGAAGAGGAGGCATATACCCATGGTAGGATTTGAAGAGTTCAAGCTGGAGGTAGTAGATGGAAGCACTATGTCTTGTGATAGGTACATTCCAGGTATGAGGCTTACATTGGGTAGGCATGAGTTAGTACATGACGTGTATGTGATGGACCTTCCGGACACTAACATCATCCTTGGAGTTCAATGTCTCAACACATTTGGGCCTATTACCACCAATTACAAGACCATGGAGATGTCATTTAAAGAGGAGGGTGGAAGAAATGTAGTGATCAGAGGCATGACAGGTAATTCTTTCAAGATAGTTACGTCCAAGAGGATGGAAGCCATCTTCAGGAGAGAGGATATTGTATATGTGGATGAATGTAGGATTTCTACATGTGTGGTTGAGCAGGGTAAGGTTCACTACACCCCATAGATCTAAGAGATCCTTGACAAGAACCACAAAGTGTTTGGACCAATTCTTCTAGGGGTGACACCAAACAGGGGGTTTGAGCATATCATTGGGTTGGAGGTAGGGGCTAGGCTAGTCATCACCACACCATATAGGAATCCAAAGAAGTATAAAGATGATATAGAGAAAGCCATCAAAGAACTTTTGGACATGGGACACATCATGCCGAACTCTAGCCCTTTTTCTTCTTCAGTAGTGTTGGTCAACAAGAAACATGGGAGGATGCAGATGTGCATTGACTTCCAGGCCTTAAATAAAAAGACAATAAAAAACAGGTACCCTATACCCAGGATTGATGAGTTGCTAGACAAACTACATGGAGCTGTCTATTTCATAAAGATTGACCTTCATTCTGGCTAACATCAAATCGAGATGAGGAAGGAGGACATTTCAAAAACAATTTTGAGGTGTCATTACGACCATTATGAGTTCTTGGTGATGCCCTTCTGGTTAACCAATGCCACAGCTACATTCCAATCTTGCATGAACCATGTGTTCAAAAAACAACCGAGGAAGCACTTGTTAGTATTTTTCGATGACTGGTTCATTTATAACAAGACGTGGGAGGAACACCTTCGGCGTGTGGACCAAATTTTGTCTATAATGGAGGAACAGTCACTATACGCCAAGGAGTCCAAATGTGAGTTTGGAATGACAAAATTTATTTACTTGGGACACATCATCAGAGAAAATGGGGTATAGGTTCATTAGGAGAAAATAAAATCCATTATGGAGTGGCCTACCCCTAAGACACTCACAGAGCTAAGGGAATTTCTAGGCATGTGCACTTACTATAGGAAATTTGTCAAAGGGTTTTCTCAGCTGTGTGCACCCTTGACCGATTTGACGAAGAAGGGAGCCTTCAAATGGAGTGAAGAAGATCAAATTACGATGGATAAAATGAAAAAGGTGATGAGCATGAGCCCAGTCCTAACTCTTCCATATTTCGACCTACCTTTCACCTTGGAGTGTGATGCCTCAAGAGAAGGCATAGGGGTTGTACTGATGAAGAATAGGCACCCTCTTGCCTATGAGATCCAAAAAATCACTTGTCATGAGCTACTCTACAACATTTGTGACAAAGAAATGTTGGCTATCATGCACGCACTAGCCAAATTCCGGCAATATTTGGTAGGTGCAAAGTTTGTGGTCAAATCAAATCATAACAGTCTTATATACCTATTGGAGCAGAAGGAATTAAATGAAAGGAAACAGAAATGGGTAAGAAGAATATAGGCCTATGACTTTGACATTGAATTTGTCAAAGGGAAGAACAAGGTGGTGGTTGATGCATTGTCTAGGAGGCCATCCATTTTTTCCATGACAGGTGTATTAGTTGACTGGAAGGACCACTTGGTGATGGAGTATGCAAAGGGCCATTTCACTTGTCATCTATTGGATAGACAAGTACAGGATGATAACTTCAGGATTATCAATGAACTCATCTATTACAAGGGTGGAATGTTTTTGGTTCCTGGATCAGCCTTCAAGGCCAAGGTGTTGCAGGCATGTCATGACTCACCAATGGCAGGGCGCCAAGGGATTAGTAAGATGTACAGGCAGGTGAGAGAGAGGTTTTCATGGAAGGGCCTCAAGGAGGATGTAATAAATCAGGTCAAGGAGTGTACTACATGCCAGGAAAATAAAGATGAGCACACTCACCCAATAGGACTACTTCAACCCTTACCCATTCTAGAGCACAAGTGGGAAAGCATATCCATGGATTTGATCACCAGGTTGCCAAGGACGTAGGGGAAGGACTACATTTTTGTAGTGGTGGATAGGTTGATGAAGTTTTCACACTTCTTCTCCATAGMCACAGACTTCAGTGCAACACAGGTGGCAGAATTGTTTTTCATGGATATTTTTAGGTTGCACGACCTACCCAAGACCATTGTCAGTGACAGGGATAACAGGTTCATGAGTACATTTTGGCAGGAGTTGTTCAAATTGGTTGGTAYAGAATTGACCCCTAGTACCATCTATCATCCACAAACGGATGGATAGACTGAGATAGTCAACAAGTRGGTAGAAGGATACCTCARGAATTATGTAGTAGGGTAGAAGAAAGCGTGGGTCRGATGGTTACACTTGGGAGAGTACTGCTACAACACCACCCAACATGTGTCCATAGGCATGACACCATTCAGGGCCTTATACAACTATGACCCACTATCTTTTGTAGAGATTGATTTTGGTGACAGTAGGGCACCAATGGTACAAGATTGGGTACAACAGAGCCAAGATATGCTCAGAGAGTTGAAGGATCATCCATAGAGAGTACAGAACTAGTAGAAGGTCCAAGCAGACAAGCATGGGGTTGATCGTACTTTTGAGGTTGGTGACTTAGTCTATCTAAGGCTCCAACCATATAGGCAAACTTATATAAAAAGAAGCAGAGCAGAGAAGCTAGACCCATGTTTCTTTGGGCCCTACAGGATCAGCAGGAAGATAGGGGCCATAGCTTACGAGCTGGAGCTTCCACAGGGTAGAAAGATACATAATGTCTTCCATGTGTCCTGCGTGAAGAGGGCCATCGGCCAATACATCACACCTATTGAGGTACTACCTCCCATGGACAAAGAGGGGAAATTGGTTTTGATTCTGGAAGAGATACTAGAGGTTCGGGAGAGAAGTCTCAGGAAAAGAAGCATCAAAGAGTACCTAATTAGATGGAAGGATCTACCCAATGAGCATGTCGCGTGGGAGAATGAACAAGTGGTATAGGAAATAGGTTTTGAATTGCTTGAGGGAAAGCAATTTCTAGCAGGGGAGATTGTAATGTCCCACACCTCTTGATGAAGAGGTTTGAGAAGACTTAGTGGCCTAGGCATCCCCACTAGGCCATAGTCTCACACTAAGGGGAAAATTCAATCAAACTAAGTTTATATTCTCAAGTTGACTTAATAAAAAGGTAAAAGGAGTCAAAAGATAACTCAAGGAATAAATATAAGCGTTGGAGGTCGAATTAGGAGTTAACCCTAGGGGTTAACTTAACTCAACAAGGAAATAGAAGAAAAGTATAAAGAGAAGGCTAGGGCGCACCTCTCATTCATTCTGGATTTTGGTATTTTCTTGTTGATGCTCTTGAGCATACCATTTTGAGGGTTTTGATATTACAAACCCTAGTGAGAAATTCAGTGGTGAAATATTCCACTCACCTTGCTCCAAGCTTGGTCTTGAGGATGAAATACTCCACCCACACAATTCTACAGCCAACATCTATTCAGGAGGACTAGAAGGGTCATACCAATTGGATCAGCAGGGGCGTACCATCTAGGGTTTTCTTTCAGGGGCGCACCATTTGTTGAGGAAGACCTCGATCTAGCATATTGAATAAGCATGAGAGGTTTCCAACATTAGGGATTTTCTTGCAAGCCCTTGCTCATCAGTTTGAGGGATTCTTGGAGAAGTTATCACATCCCTATCATCTATCTATAGGTTGGGACGATTTCAAGAGTAAGGGTACAACTTGGTGATTCAGTATTTCTCAAATCTAGAAGGCCATAGGCTAGATTTGACCTTGAAACATCTCTCAAGTGCTTGTGGCTACCCAATCTATCATCCGGGAGAGTTTCAGAAGATTCATATTCCACACTCAGTTGGGTTGTACTATTGGCTATATTTAGGGTTTTAGGAGTGTCATACCATCCTAGGGTTTCTGCAGTTTGAGGAGGAAGCTTCAGTGTTTGAGCTCCATACTTCAAGAAGAGGATCCTATTGCCTTGATCTATCATTGGGAGGAGTTTGAAAACATTTGGAGGTCTTCATATTCAGTAGGGCCGAACTCTTGGTGTCCATTTTCTTCAACAGGTTGTACCAGCAGTCAGTAGGGTCGTACTAGTTCCTTGAGGGTTAGGCTGAAACCCTAGTTTTGCAGTTGAGTGCTCATCTTCTATTGCATCCTTTGGGAGGATTGATTTGTATCTCTAGGAGCATTTTCTATGTAGCTCTATTATTTTATTGAAGCCATCTATTCCAGATATGCTTCTCTATTTGGATCAGGTTCTTTCTTTCTTATAATAAAATTCAGCTACTTGTTTGTGATTCCTATCTTGTTTGGTGTTGATGATCTTTATATGATTATAATGACGCTTGTATAAAATGTGGATGAATAACTGAATAAACCCTAAGGCCGAAATTTTCATGGCCAACCTACATACACAACAATAATAGTCAAATCAATGGTTAGTTAGTGATTCCAAGGAAACAAATGGCTTGGGATCATTACAGACACCTTGAATTCAAAGAGGAATTGAGCCTTGAGAAATACTTCTATTTTATTCACAATGGAAAAAGGGTGAGAATTTGATAGTTTATGTATGTTTCTTCATTTTATAAACATAGTTTATTACTTACATATTAATGATTTGTTTCGTACAGATTGTTCAAAGACGAGAGAAGAGCATCGTGTGCAAAAGTTGTGTTCATCCCCATACATTAGCAATTAGAGGAACATGACACAAGGTGACTCATCTCCATCCATATTTTAGGGAACTCTTATGATCTTGGTTGTGATCTCTATATTTTAGAACTAATTTTGAAATTTCCTACTTCAATTTATTTTGGCAAGAGAAGGTATGATTTTGTTCACTAATCTTTTTTCACATAATTTTTATTACTTTTTATTTATTACTACATTTGCAGGCCAATATTTGATGAAATTCAAGTGTTTTAACTCAACCTCTTTTCATCACATGTACATGGAAATAAATGGAAAATGAGATGGACTTTCAAAGGCTGGTCTACAGTTGGAGAATGGACAATGACATATTCAAGAGCTTAAGGATAGCCAACACTCTGCATATTTTCATCCCACTTGGTTTTGAGCTTATTCTGGATGGAGGAGTATATATTGATGTTGATGTAATGGGGATTTAGGAGGGTTACTGGTTTATTTTGATTATCTATATGGAAAATTGTTAAAACCTTTTTGATAAATCTAATTTTAGAACTCTGAGTGTTGTTCATAGACTAGTTTTTTGCTCCCTTGTGGAAGCCAACATTTGTAATATTCTATACTATCAATAAAATTACAAATGGGAAGTAGTTATTTCCCTCTCTTTGTTGAAAATGACAGTATTTATTAAATGCATAAATGTAATTCTATCTTAATATGAAAAAAATGTATTCTGCTCCAAGTTATCAATTGTTTCCCTAAATTTATTACTACATTTCTAGCCAATATTTGATGAGTTTTTTTTAAATGGTTGCATTAGTTGACTATAAGATGATCCCAAGTCTAGCATATTTTTCTGGGAGTTTAATTTGTTCCATTCTATTCCTAATTAATGAATATAACAACACTAGACATGGGGAGTAGGGATTTTCATTTTCATTTTCATTGTTGAGGATAATGGTGCTAATGTTGGGATTAATTTACATTTTTCAATGCTTAGGAGAATGATGTTTTTTGAGCAAGTTTATTTGGTATGGGAAGATGAATTTATGTATTTGTAAAATTTTTTTTTTACTAATATAAATGTACAACTTCAAAGAAAACTGGTGAAACATGGTTGTGCTCTAATAATGGATCCAAGGATATAGACTAATCTTAGATATATCAGATGTGAGTAATAGATTCCTAAATCAAGGCAACAACCAACCCTAACCCTCAGGTTTATATACAAAAATTGGATGAACGGTTGTCTGGTCTGGTAAGATTGCTGAAAACATTGAGAGAAATGGCCTTATGAAACCCTAGCCTTCCAAAAGTATTCAACATGTTTTCCAAGAAATTCAAATATGGCCACAAAAGCTTGAAGACTAAAAGTTAAAAATATAGACAAATCAAGAATTAAAGGAAAAGGACATTCAACTTCAAAAAGGACGGTCAAGTTCAAGAAACAATTGTTTGTACCTGTTTTAGAAAAGAATCACATTGAAGTTTGTAAATTTGATTGAATTTGTAAAGGCATTGTCCATTGGGATATCATTCAAATGGTGTGACAATCCTAAAGTTTGAAAGTAAAAACAATGATTATCTAAAAATTCTAAATATGAAATATTTTACATTGCTTAAATTAATAATCTCATGGTGTCCACGATATTGCCCATGAAGATAACAGATACTATAGATTCTAAATATTTTCACATTGTATATCATGCCAAGATAAACTCAAGGGTCCATCTTTCCCAATTGCAAAACATATTGTTGTTGCTTTCCCCCTTGACATGGTTGTTTTTATGTTTGTGGATTGATCACAAGG
Source organism: Picea engelmannii (assembly GCA_009831015.1). Classification (NCBI taxonomy): domain Eukaryota; kingdom Viridiplantae; phylum Streptophyta; class Pinopsida; order Pinales; family Pinaceae; genus Picea; species Picea engelmannii. The sequence continues at coordinate 53,912 of ML789067.1, read as the reverse complement.
CCACATTCTCATTGAATCAATCACTAATGGAAGTTTTGTACATGGGCTTTTGATATCTCCCTAGCTTGGTCCATCTGACTTAAAGAGTGGAGCCATTTGTTATCCATCTCTAGAGAACACATTTTAACACCATCTTCCTCCATGTTACTACTAAAATAAGACAACGATGCCTCTAGAAGACTTATTTAGCTCAAGACAAGAAACCTCAATGTGCATCACACCAAAAGACTCATCCCTTGTAATTTAACATTGATCTCATCTTCAAAATCTTTACTACTATTTCCCTCAATGGATTATTCTTTTGGAAAAGAGATAAGATTTAGCATAGACTTTCTCATGTATCAATTTCATCTGTCTGAAACAAAGGTACATCATGTAATTTGTTAATGTCAACAATTCAATAGTTGAGATATTTGTAACTCTTTCCTTAGTGGACCTATGAAATATATACTATGTTTTCTTTTCAGAGTAAAACTCCATTTCTTTTATGCCCTTCAGCTTGAATTTTCTTCCTTGAATATATGATATTGGATGATGCACACTAGGAGACATTGTTTTCTTGTGGATAGATCAAATTTTCAAATAGTGAAGGTCTTCTTGAGCTTGATATCTTATTCTTGTATTACAACTCTCTTCAGTTCATTTTAACTCACAACATTAAGGAAATTGAGAATTTGGTTGCTATGTACCAACCATAGGGATTAACACTCTATTCTGTTCACTTGTTATTGAACTGGCACCATAATTGTTGATTTGTGGAATCATGGTTTACATTCCATAGTTACAGCATCGATTGGCATTATCACTAAAAGGATGAATTGTTTGGTCTATTGATTCATATACTACAACCAATATCTTTTGTGTATGCATTGGATGTCATTTCCTAAATCCCCAAGCATTGAATCAATTGGGCACTTAAAATTGTCATTTATTGAATAGCTGGTGAGTTTAACCCCCTCCATTGAATAAGAAGATATGTATGCTCATATGTGTGGAAGAAACAAATAGAGTTAGAGTTTGTTTGACTATTGAATTCTAGCACTAAATCAATTTAAGAGTATGGTTGGCTTCTAATCATAGAAATTGTCCCCATTGCCTACATTATTGGTTGGTTTTGATTATACCATTCGCTATATGTTAATTCACTGGTAGTTATTGAGATGTAAACCTTGATATTTAACCTCATCCATTCACCTTTGTACAAAACATGGGGAACTTCCCTCGGTTCAAAAGGTGGTGAGCAACCTACGGAAACCCCTCTAGGTGTTTGTGTGCTAAAATGTCACTTACAACCATCCTGTGTTCTATCAAATAATTGTTTCAGATATCCTATAATTATGAATCGAGGCAGAAGTGAGAAATTCTTGTAGATTGGTAGAACATAAGTAAACATATTAGTTGAAGTAAATGGAGTTTGGACTTTGTTCGCATAATGAAAATCCTATGTGGGCACCTTAAGTTAGCAGTGCAAACAGACTAGTGAAGTTTTCAACCAAAGAAGGAAACATATCCTTCATTCCAAGAAATAGCAAGTGAACCAAATTCAAACCCCAAATCTAAATAGAGGTTGCAGAGAAGCATTGTTTATTTCCATAGAGTATCCATATTGATTAGATAGATGGGACATAGGCCTGCCATTTATGGATCACATATTTCAATAGTAAATACTTGGAAAAGGACTGTATCTTGGACAATCCTAACTCAAGTGCTATTAATGCAACGAAAATTAATAATGATGACAACACTTTCTGATGTAGTGTTTTATGTATTTTGAATATTGAAGGATGATGTTCACTGATCATATTTGTTCTATTGCAGGGAATTTCAATTCAATATGGGAATGTGATTCTTGTGCTAAAGAGTATTGGACTGCTTGCCCCAATGCGATGACCATGATAACTCACCGTTATCTCCACATTTGGCCACTAAGGCTACCAACCCATCATTTTGTCCTGGACAAAAGAGTGTGGAATCTTTTTCAACTATAAACCATCTGTAACTCAATATAAGACCACAATTTTATATATAACATTTGAATCATAGTCATAAAACTCATATAACCATTAGCCTAGTGGGTTAGCTCAACCAGTTAAAACAAACTGTTTCAAGGGAGATTTTACTATGAGGTCTTCCTTTCTAGTCTCACTGAGGTTCAAGTTAGAATAGGTCTCATTGGGCTACCAACTTCTATTGTGGTTGGGGGTTCAACCACCCTTCATCTAAATATGTTTTTCCTTGGAGAAAAAAAACTCACATAACCATTCATCCTCCTTGGTATAATTACCAAAAGGCTATGGAGTCCCAACAAGTTACATAAAAGTACATGGTTGTATAAAAGTCTAGAATCTATTGGTAGTATGTCACCCATAATACCCATAAATACTCTATCTATGTAGGTGGACAAAACCTCTATGTGCAACCAAAAATGCTAAGAATAAGAAATAAACAATAAAAGTAGAATGTAGTAGTAAGATCTACAAAAGAATAATCCTAGAGGAGGAATGTATAGTGGGATTAAAATCCCTTTTGCTTCTCAAAAAAATAAAAATAAAGGTCTAAGAGGGAGACAAAAAATGTTGAACCTCGATTGATAGAGTTTACCTAGATACTAGGTTAGCATTCTCCTACAGCTGGGTGCAACCAGCATACATAGTAGATCCTTGATGGCACAACAAATCTATATAAGTTAGTTTCTTGTGCGCAACAGAGAGAGATCATAGTGATGGCGCAACACTAGTCTACTTTGGGAAGTATGTTGCAATGATAGACAGTGAGAAAGTGGGGATGCATGTATGCACTAGTCTCATCCTTTTCCTAGATTTAGAATTGTTGTTTAGATTTAGCATTCCAGTTATCTAGAGTTTTCTTTATCAGTTGTAGCATGAATTTACTTAGTACTATCTTTAAAGAGGGGTGTGGATCTGTATGACAGCTAGGGCATGACATGAGATTTTCTAATCTACACAGATCTATAGGAGGCACCAACAGGTTTGAATGTTGTTTGAATGTTGTTGTTGATTTCTTTGGTTTCTGGTATATTTGTTCAAGTGTGCATTTAGGGGTTGCAGCAATGGTCAGGTTTGGTATCCAAGAGCATCACATGTTGGAGGGCGCTTCCAACATGGTAAAGTGGAAATTCACCATCAAGGTCCATCTCAACCATGTGGAGATTTCCAATCATGTGGGAAATTGTGTAGTGAGGTGGTAGTTAATGCACAACTTGATGGAACTTTGACCATGAGTTAAACAATAACAACTCAATAATATTAGGATAAGAACTCCCAAATAATCCAAAAACATTTCAATACAATAATCATAAGTCAACGTGTACACTAACCACTCTTTTTCATCTCTTAGATATACTAATTATCATTCATTCATTGGTCATGTATACATACTGTTAGGTTGACATGTTATTTAAAAATAACATATGTCTTCTTATATAACTTCCCATTATGGTAATGACACCAAAATAGTTAGGGACACTGAGAACGTATTATTGTGAGGTGTCAGATGTTGGTCAATTGGTAGTAACGATGTTGTTTTACCTTGTTAATTTGTCTTTGGAATTTGAGTTGTTCCATTGTCTTGTCATTGCCACCATCAAGTGTCAAATGTCAAGTGGTGTTTATCATTTTATCCAATATTTAGTGTTGTAATGAATCACTTTAAGAAATTCAAATCAAAGAAGGAATCATTATTATGTACAATCTCCAACTTCTACGTATTTGATACCATTACAAGTGAGCATATGAAAATGTTGGCTAAAATTGAGTGGATGATAAGAACCCCACAATAGTGGTGGGGAGAAGGATTTCACAATATTGTTATTTTACAAATATTTCGAGAAGAAGTCAATTGAATATTGGTTATAGTGTTTATATATTTCCCATGCCTTCATCTAGCACATAGTTACGCTACTTGATGATGTGCTTGGCATAAGTTATGTTTGTGCATGTCTGAGGTGGGTATGTTTGGATATGACTTGGCATGAAAACACATCAACTGGGCATTGAGAAACTATAATATGATTCTTTTTCATTAACATAATTCTTGATGTAGTCCCACTACTACCTAGCACAATGTAAACACTTAGAAAGCTCAATGAATTTTATATTTTCGTGCCTAAGTATATAAATCATAAAGAATAAATTGATGGGAGTGTTGCAAAGAAGGTTTCTTGTAATATTAATAATAACATGAGATGAAACAATGGAAATTTGGGCAAGCTTTCCAAATCTTAAGACTAGACAGGACAACATCTTGGGAGTGACTCAACCTCTTGGAATACTTATTATCAAAATTGAGAATAACTTGGAAATAACACTAAACAACTCATGTGGAGATTGCCACTCATGTAAGAAATCATGTAGTGAGGTGGTAGGTAATGCACAACTTGATGGAACATTGACCATGAGTTAAACAATAACAACTCATGTTAGGTTGACATGTTATTTAAAAATAACATACAACTTCTTATACAACTACCCATTATGGTCCTCTTCACCATCAAGGTCCATCTCAACCATTAGTACACCGAAATTCACCATCAAAACACGTATTCGCATCCCACGCTGCGTTTATGGCAGATGCTACGTTTCTGGTAGCCCACGCTGCGTTTCTAGTAGGTGTTATGTTTCTGGCAGCCCTCATTGTGCGTCTAGAAGAAGTGTTGTTCTTTTGAAAAGGAAGCAAAGTAATTCGTTGCAAAGGTTTTCTTCACCAGGCCATAGGTCCAGCTCATCATTAACAAGTAAGTGGGCCTCATTCACACCACCTTTACCCTTCTTTTCTTCATTTTCTTCATACATCTCAGTAAAACACCATCTCCTAGGGTTTTTCTACGTCTTAATCTTTCAGTCATATTTTTCCATTTCCTGTTGTACAAACCTGCATCCTCTGCTTAAATGCCCTCACCTACACTCCCTAACACTAATCCCTACTCTCCAAAATTTCCCCGAGAGTTTAGACAACATTTAACCACTACTTTCCCTCCATCTACCAGACTATCCCTTATCCCCTATTCCATAAATTATACCTTACCCCTTCCATTTCCCACAGAAAATTAGGATTTTCACATCATGGAAAATGAAAGTAGTGATACTCAGAAAAGGAGGTACAATAAGGGTGGGCAAGTGTCGAGGTATGAGACAACACAGATTAGAGAAATTATGGCCTCACCTTTCATTAAGAAATGATTTGAAGATGTTGGCTGCCTAGGGTTTTGTGAAAGAATTCAAGAGGTCGACTTCCATGCTAAATTGACCAGCCTCTTTGCCACCAATTTCAAGAAGGATAAGACCACAATTGCAGGGGTAGACTTCACTATTTCCACAGATGTCATTTCCACAGCTACAGGTATTCCCAATCATGGAGAAATCTGTTTTAAAGGAATGGATTTGGACATTGAAAATTACAAGGTTTTCCTAAAACCACACTATAAAGATACTCCAACTCATATTTTTCCTTTCAGACAGTTGCTAGATAGATATGCCCCGTTGATGAAAATGATCATGAAATACTTTACCTATGAAGGGAGATTTTCAAGACTATACCGGTATCACATAAGGCTATTGATGCATTTCACTACCATCAAGCCACTTAACTTGCCTTGTTACTTATTCAGAAGCCTGGTCAAAATGATAGACAAAATACAAAGCAAAGGGAAAGATCACAAAACAAATTTGTTTCATCATGGTTTGGTAAAGGTCATGGTCATCCAAAAACATTCATAAATCAACATGCCTTGGGAGGATTTCATCCGATCAATTTCTCTTTTGCCTGCTACTAGTCAACCCGGTAGTCAAAACACTTCATTAGCACCACCAAGGCCACAAGAGGTTGGCTCATCCAACAGATTGTCAAATAGAAAGACACATGTGGAAGAGATTACACAGACTTACCAGAAAGGGAAAAAAATGGTTTTTGCCCCTAAGAGCACCATGAATATGTCTACACCCAGAATGTTGACTAGGGCACAAACTAGGAAAATGCCCGAGGACAATACGGTGGAAAAATTTCAAGGAGAATTGGAGCAGTCACCTAGGCATGTAGATGACTCCCCATTGCATCATTTTGAGGAGGAGATGTGTCATGAGCAAGAGATGTTTGACCATGTAGACAAATACAATGAAGAAATTATCAAAGATAAACAAGCACAAATACAAGAGCTAAAGGATCATCTTGCAAAGGTAAATCACATGGTGGAATTACTAAAAGAAGAGAATAGACTTTTGAAGCTAAATGCAATCCATCAAAATACCTCACCATGTCATCCATCATCCAACAAGGAAAAAGACAAAGGTAAAACATTGATGAGTCTACAAGAAGTTGAGTTTGAGAAGAACAAGGAGTTTTGGCTTTGGATATTAAACCAATTCTTGGAGAAGCTATTGAAGAGGGCCAGCAGAGACACCAAGCTGTACAGAAACATGGAGAGACACTATTTCACCAGGAACCTGATTTGCAAAATTAGGCTCAAAAACATGAAAAAGAGGCTAAGGAAATCCCTAAAGACGCCAAAGAGGAGAGACAGCCTTGATCTCTTGGATGATGCATCACTGATTGTGTAAACCCATCACACAAGGAGTCTGAGAAACAAATTGCAAGGAATTTCGACAATTTTGGCAAATTTTTGAAATTTTTGGTATTTTGATAGTTTTGATGTACAGAAGCGTAGCATGGCCACACTACGCTTTCTCTCAGAGGATCTAAATGATGAAAAAATTACATTCCTGGATAGGTATTGAGCTATAACTCACATATATATACTTTGTTCTTGAGTTGGATGCACAGATAGAGAGAGAGTTTATTGAAAGTACCATTATGATACCATAATTTCTCTAGAACTTGAATTTTGTTGATCCAGCTATTAATAGAGTAGCTCTATAAAGGCATTGGAACTTGATGCTAACTAATAAATTGATCTTTCTTTGCAGTGTGGGTATTTTTCCCAAAAGGGTTTTCCCCAAAACATCATTGTGTAATTTTTGGATGTTTATGTGTTATTTGTTTTCTATGATTGTTTGTTTAGATTTTCTATACATTCTTATCTTGTGAATTATATTAGGAAGCATATTCTATACTTTTTCTTCCTTTTATTTGGTAGCACACCCTTATCTCCTTAGATCCTAGTTTTTTAGGGACAATGTTTTTTTATCTAACCTTGCACAAAAGGAGATCATGTTGCAAGAAAATAGTGAGCACATTAAGGCTATAAATGGAAACGTTTAATGGCGTTAACTTTGAGTTGTGGGATATCATGATGAAGATTTGTTCATATATTGACATCAATGGGTTGTAGTATTTGGAACAAAAACCTATGTTATGAAAGAAAAGACTACGTAGTTTTGGAGAGAAAGGTGAGAAGCCTTATTAGGCTTTGTTTGGTTGATTCTATGTATGAGTGGAGGACCCTCTTGGGAAATGTTTTTTGAAATGCTCATTTATTCTTAATTAAGTTCAATCAATTTAGTCACTTGTACTCCCCCTTAATAATTATATTAATCATTATGCACAATAGAATTTTTTTTATGGAAATGAAGATATTCTTGAAAGAGAAACTAGAGATTCTCCTAATCTCTTTTAAATTCTTTTGAAAAGGATATTGATCATAGATATAAGGATAATCAATATCTAAAACTATAGTATTCTATATATTCCTCGCATTTGTTTTCATTAAATCAGATCACTAGATATATTGAGTTAATTTTCCATATTCATTTGGGCTTAATGAACTCCTCATCCCTCTAATTACTCTTAGAAATAGATGTACCTTAAATAAAAAATGGTGTAACAAAAAACATATGAATATTTACTTGTATCCATATTATTTTACTTAAGGGGAATCTATAGGTAATGAAGTTTATAATTAGAACCTTCCACGCTTCATTCCCTTCCATGAAACTGATAACTCACTAGGAACACATGCATGGTCATGTATCTAGGAAGAAAAACTTCCCATTCCCCAGTAGTCCTTAGGGGCATAATACAGGATCTATATAACTCTATAAAAACCCTCCTTATCATTGGACATATCCCATAACAAGGTCTTGAGTATTTGTTCAAGCTACTAATAGGATATGGTCAAGGGTACCCAATAAGAAGAGTAGTACAAATGGATGAAACCAAGAATTTGGTTCAAATCTAAATTGTACCTTAGAACATCCTAGAGCTCATTAGGTGAAGTTGCATGAAATGTAAAAGGTATCCCTAGAGATACAAAACATTGCTCGAGTTGAATTATGGTCATCATTTCCCTACAATATAATCAAAAGAATATCCCTAGCCCAATATAAGGAACTATTTGTATAATCCATTTTCATATTGGAACTAATAAAATAATTAGAAAATTATATATGAAATCCATAGTGTTATCCAAAATTTCCTTCTCTTTGAACTAAGGTAAGGAAGGAGTCATGAGAAAAATTCCCATTAACAAGATTTCCACCCTCAAGAGATAGTAAGGAGATACCCTTTTATATATAATTCCCTAAGCTGTCCTATTTTGAAGAATATATCCAAATTATTCTACAACTATAACATACAGGGAAGGCACCCAAATGAAAACATTGTGATCAACTTGAAGTGGACAATTTTATTACATATTTCCTTGTTGAAAAATCATTGATCATGACAACAACAAAAAAGGTATCTCAAAAATTTGTGAAGAATGATTGAAACCAAAGACATTAAGAATGTTTATATTGAAATGAAATGCCACTATATCATATGAATTAGTGAAAATAATTTTGATTATCATGGAATATATAACCAAGCATCTATCCCATTCCATCCCCTCTCCTATGGTGATGGCATTGTCCAAAATGTAGTGACATCTAATGAATGCCATACATCTTGACTTTTTTATTTCAAAATCATTGGGTTCAGTTATAGAGATAGAACTTTTGGCCAATATTTTACAAAACATATTCAATAAAGTGATCAAGGGTTGATTAGTGATATGCACTTGCTTCTCAATATTTGTAGGTTCAATATATGTCAAATATGTGTTTAAAATTATGCATCTTTCCTCCAATGAACATAAATCTATATTAGGGGTCTCAACTTTGCAGTGTTGAGATTTTGGAGTTTAAAACACAATTCAACTGTAGTGATTCTGAAGTTATCTCAAAAACATGAAAAAGAGGCTAAGTGATAAAGAAGAAAAAGAGGAGAGATAGCCTTGATATCTTGGATGATGCATCACTTATTGTGTAAACCCATCACACAAGGAGTCCCAGAAACAAATTGCAAGGAATTTTGACATTTTTGGCAAATTTTTATTTTTTTTGGTATTTTGATAGTTTTGATGTACAGAAGCGCAACGTGGCCACACTGCGCTTTCTCTAAGAGGATATAAATTATGAAAATGTTACATTACTGGATAGGTATTGAGATGTAATTCACATATATATACTCTTTTGGCAATTTCAGACACAGAGTTGAAGAAAAATTCAAAAAACATGATAAAAAACAGGTCTCTGCCACTTTTTCAAGACCTTCACTATGCTTCTGGGAGTACCTTTGGGAAAACATATTTTTCTTTGTCAAAAGGTGTCCATTTTATTTTCTTGAGGTGTCTAATGACAACTAGATACCCTCAGGTTTCCATTAAGCCTTTTAGAGCTGGATTTGGAGTAGTGGAAGGCTTTCAAAAGTCCTCTCCAAGGTTGGCATTGCATTTTTTATTGATGTTGTGTTTCTGGGAAATATGACAACATAGTTCTTTTTTGTTTTATACATCGATTCTATGATCTGTGTTTTCTCATACTTGGACACTTTCCCACCCTTATTGTACCATTTTGGAGTTTAAAACACAATTCAACTGTAGTGATTATGAAGTTAGCTCAAAAACATGAAAAAGAGGCTAAGGAAATCCCTAAAGAAGACAAAGAGGAGAGATAGACCTGATATCTTGGATGATGCATCACTGATTTTGTAAACCCATCACACAAGGAGTCCTAGAAATAAATTGCAAGGAATTTTGACAATTTTGGCAATTTTTTTAAATTTTTGGTATTTTGATAGTTTTGATGTACATAAGCGCAGCGTGGCCATGTTGCGTTTTCTCTCAAATGATATAAATGATGAAAAAATTACATTCTTGTATAGGTATTGATATGTAATTTACATATATATACTCTTTTGGCAATTTCAAATCACAGTGTTGATGAAAAATCCAAAAAACATGACAAAAAACAGGTCTCTGCCACTTTTTCAAGACCTTCGTTGCGCTTCTGGGAGTAACTTTGGGAAAACATATTTTTATCTATGAAAAGGTGTCCATTTTATTTTATTGAGGTGTCTAATGACAACTAGATACCCTTAGGTTTCCATTGAGCCTTTCAGAGATGGATTTGCATTAGTGGAAAGCTTTCAAAATTCTTCTCCAAGGTTAGCGCTGCATCTTTTATTGATGTTGTGTTTCTGGGAAATATGACAATATAGTGATTTTTTGTTTTAGACATAGATTCTTTGATCTATTTTGGCTCATACCTGGACACTTTCCCACCTTTATTGTACCATTTTGGAGTTTAAAAGACAATTCAATTGTAGTGATTCTGAAGTTAGCTCAAAAACATGAAAAAGAGGCCAAGGAAAGCCCTAAAGAATCCAAAGAGGAGAGATAGACTTGATATTTTGGATTATGCATCATTTATTTTGTAAACCCATCACACAAGGAGTACTAGAAACAAATTGAAAGGAAGTTTGACAATTTTGGCAATTTTTTGAATTTTTTTGTATTTTGACAGTTTTGATGTACAGAAGTGCAGCGTGGCCATGCTGCGCTTTCTCTCAGAGGATATAAATAATGAGAAAGTTACATTATTGGATAGGTATTGAGATTTACTTCAAATATATATACTCGTTTGGCAATTTTAGATCACATTGTTGAAGCAAAATCCAAAACACATGATAAAATACAGGTCTCTACCACTTTTTCAAGACCTTTGTTGCGCTTCTAGGAGTAACTTTGGGAAAACATATTTTTCTCTATAAAAAGGTTTCCATTTGATTTTATTGAGTCTTATAATGAAAACTACATAACCTTAGGTTTCCATTGATCCTTTCAGAGCTGGATTTGGAGTAGTGGAAAGCTTTCAAAAGTCCTCTCCAAGGTTGGCACTACGTTTTTTTATTGATGTTGTGTTTCTGGGAAATATGAAAACATAGTGCTTGTTTCATACATTGATTTTATTATCAGTGTTGGCTCATAAATGGACACTTTCCCACCTTTATTGTACCATTTTGGAGTTTAAAAACAATTCAACTGTAGTGATTCTGAAGTTATCTCAAAAACATCAAAAAGAGGCTAAGGAAATCCCTAAAGAAGCCAAACAGGAGAGATATCCTTGATATCTTGGATGATGAATCACTGATTGTGTAAACCCATCACACAAGGAGTCCTAGAAACAAATTTCAAGGAATTTTGACAATTTTGGCAAATTTTTGAAATTTTTGGTATTTTGACAGTTTTGATGTACAGAAGCGCAACGTGGCCATGCTGTGATTTCTCTCGGATGATCAAAATGATGAAAAAATTACATGATTGGATATGTATTGAGATTTAATTCACATATATATACTCTATAAACAATTTCAAATCACAGTGTTGAAGAAAAATCCAAAAAACATGATAAAAAATAGGTCTCTGCCACTTTTTCAAGACCTTTGTTGTGCTTCTAGGAGTAACTTTGGGAAAACATATTTTTCTTTGTCAAAAAGTTTCCATTTGATTTTATTTATGTGTATAATGAAAACTAGATACCCTAAGGTTTCCATTGATCCTTTCAGAGCTAGATTTGGGTGTTGCATTTTTTATTGATGTTGCGTTTCTGGGAAATCTGACAACACAATGATTTTTTGTTTCAGAAATCAATTATTTGATATGTGTTGGCTCATACCTGGGCACTTTCCCACCCTTATTGTACCATTTTGGAGTTTAAGACACAATTCAACTGTAGTGATTCTGAAGTTAGCTCAAAAACATGAAAAAGAGGCTAAGGAAAGCCCTAAAGAAGCCAAAGAGGAGATATGGACTTGATCTCTTGGATGATGCATCACTGATTGTGTAAAACCATCACACAAGGAGTCCAATAAACAAATTGCAATGAATTTTGACAATCTTGGCAAAGTTTTGAAATTTTTGGTATTTTGACAGTTTTGATGTACAAAAGTGCAGTGTGGCCACACTGTACTTTCTCTCAGAGGATCTAAATGATGAAAAGGTTACATTCTTGGATAGGAGTTGAGATTTACTTCACATGTCTATACTCTGTTGGCAATTTCAGATCACAATGTTGAAGAAAAATCCAAAAAACATGATAAAAAACAGGTCTCTGCCACTTTTTCAAGACCTTCGCTGCACTTATGGGAGTAACTTTGGAAAAACATATTTTTCTCTGTCAAAAGGTGTCCATATTATTTTCTTGAGGTGTCTAATGACAACTAGATACCCTCGGGTTTCCATTTAGCCTTTCAAAGCTAGATTTGGGGTAGTGGAAGGCTTTCAAAAGTCCTCTCCAAGGTTGGCGCTGCGTTTTTTATTGATGTTGTGTTTCTGGGAAATATGACAACATAGTGATTTTTTGTTTCAGACATCAATTCTCTGATCTGTTTTGGCTCATACTTGGACACTTTCCCACCCTTATTTTACCCTTTTCATTTTTTTGTTTAACTTCAAAAATGTAAAAACAAAACAATATATTTATGTATGTATGTATGTATTCATCTTGACTTTTAATTTGACATCTTTTTGGGTCAAATTTGATGTTAATAGATATATATATGTTTGAACATATGAAGTTGTAATGAAATTCAATTAATTATTTCTATTGAACTTAATGGTAAATTTGATCCTATTTCTTTGGAGAGATGAACTTTTTTTGAACTTCATTGTTCCATGAATTTGAACATGAACACAAACTAGGTTACTTAGTAGCTAGGAAACATCTTGAGAGCACTCCCCAGGGGTTTCATTCTAGTTTATGTACCAAAAAGGTTGTGTAGTAAGGAAGCTAGGGGCTCTAGGTTTTGGTAGCATAGGAGTATGTTGAAGGGGATGTTCTTGACCTATAGCTAGCATATTTGATTGTTTTTTTTATGTTTTGTGTGATACTTTATGATTGACTTATATGCTTTTTTATATGTTGTCATGATTATATAGTTATCTACCAATTGTTATGAATTCAATGTTGTGCAACTTCAATTAGAAGCCATAATTGAATCCAATATCGACATTGATATATAACGAAATGACATGAAGTTGTGATAGTGTGCACATCATGGGAATTTGTGTATTGTATTGACGTAGTTTTAAATGAAATTAATGTACTACTTGATCATGGGTTTAGCCACTTGATTTCTCCTACATGTTATGTTCATTTGGATGATATAGGGAATATCCAATGATAATTATTGGGGGATATGTTGAATGAAAATGAAAAAGAACTTATCATTTACCTGTAGGTTGTAATTGACATAGCTTGATTTTGACGTGGTCTTTGTAGGGTTCACTTGATCGAATTTCAACCATAATTGTGTGTATAGTAGTATTAACTGATTATAAAATATCATTGTAATGTTGGCTTTGGATCAATTTGTATAAAAGATTAAATATTGTCAATGATGGGGAAGTATAAAAATATGCTAATGGGATATCTTATTATCCTTAAAGGTGTCAATAGGCTTTCCTTTTCTCTTTCGCAAATTCAACCATAGGGTATTATGCTACAACAAAGAGGAATGATTGGATGAGGAGGATCCTAGAATTAAAAGGTTTAAGCATGTTTCGTTGGCATTTAACTTGCCACCATATAAGCAATTTCATAGTAGGTTATTGTGGCCAATAATGAAAAGGTCATATTCTTAAAATTTCATAAATCTTAGACTTGCAAGTCTACATGTACATGTCTTGGGCTACAAAATCCTATCAAGGTTCAAATTGCTTGCTTCCATATTTCTCTTATTGATTTTTTGTTGAATGTTCAATTCTTTGGTCTGTAGTATAACCTCTTAACTGTATCTTTCATTTCCCATAACATGATCTTTCTTCTTGTGTCTGATTTTCACATTGCCAAAGGACACATTGTTGTTTCCTACTCATGACTACAAGGGCCATACAACTAAATGCTGAATTTATATGAAGGAAAATGTACCAAAAAAAACATACTTTTGAGGTCCCATATTTGACCTCCAACATTTTCTTTGTTTTTTGGCATGTATTGTCCCTTCTTCTCTTTCTTGGATTTAATTGTATGACTTTTCTATGTTATTATCATGGTCATTGTTGGATTCCTTCAAATTTTGATGGAGATGGCTATACTGAATAAGATATACAAATAAACCAAGTAGCTACCATCACTGGTACTTGCTTAACAAGTCACATTGCCCAATCACATTGATATGTGTGGAAGCATATTAAAATGTAATTTTACTTAAATTATTAATTGTGAAAAAAAAACAAAAAAGAAACAAAAAATGAGACAACAAAACCAAAAGAATTGAACCCAATAGAATTCTAGATGTGACTGAATTATACAATTATACTTTTGTTACAATGGAGTTACAAAATATAGACAATGTTCATTTGCCAATAAAAAAATTAGAATTTCTTCTCTATGAAGGGAAGACAATTCAATTTTATTCCAGTAATACAAGCATCTCTGTTTACAAAATGGCATGCAGGTCACAACTTGATAAACACTACATTATGACCATGCAATATCAAAATTGAATATAGCCATAAAGTGCAAATTTAGAATTACATAAACCCAAACAACTGAACATAGGTCCAAGTATCTAAAGATTTGATGCATTTACAACCAATTAAGATATGGGAAAAGATGGATTTTCGTACGTAATGAATCTTGAATCATTTGGAAGATGGATTTCTGGAATTTTGGGGTTCAAATGTCCATGTTTTACCTGCTGACATGTACAAGAGATGGGTTAGTTTTGATACCAAAAATAATATTTTTCTAGCTTGCCTTAAGTAATTATTTGACACACAAAATACAAGCTTCATAAAGTTGATAAACTTAACAACTTAAAAAATTATTTGGAAGAGAATACAATTATAGGAAACTTCAATGTTTTGTGGAAGGTCCCACTTGTTACCCATGATTTTGGTCAATCTTGATGGTGTATTGATGATGGTGTACTCAGGCTCCTCATAAGAACTTTCTCTTGAGAAAAGTGACATTCATCTCTTCCCAAAAAACTTACTTTTGAAGAGAGTTCGCAGGTTGCTAATATCCCAGGGTGTGAGAATGACCCATTCTCGCAGGATTCCTTAAGCTAGGGTGCGAACTTCTTGCATTGTGCTACATAGATAGGGTGTGAACTTGCTCTAAAGCTTGGAAAAAGATGAATTCTCGATGGTTCTAGAAGGGAATCTTCTAGAAGAATGGGTTGTCATTCGAATGGTTATCCTTGTACTGGATTCCTTGAGATTGCGGGATCATTCTTATCCAAGTAACCATCTCATTCTCTCCTATATATTGATGGAATTCTCATGGAAAAGGTTAAGCAAGATTCATTGGAGAATTGGTGAAAGAATTGTGTGAAGGACTTCGCTTGAACATGAGCTTGGAGACTATAGAAAGTCTAACAAGAGGATTTGATCTTCTTCATACAAGGATAAAGCAAGTGTGTGTGTTGGAGCCAAGAGCCACCGAAAGGAAGATTACGAAATCAAGGTGATTAGGTTGTATCTTCTACTTTCGATTAATATGATACAGTGGCACGTCCATTTCCCATAAAGTCATTCTCACTTTAGTGTGTAATTCCTTGATCATACACATAAGTTGATAGTTAAATATATTTTGCTATGTTCACTTTGGTTGGTTTGTGTTGTCTTGGTCTTGACCTCACGAGAGCACCGGAGTGAAGTGGGAGCAACAGAGATCCTAGGAAGTGATACAAAGGTATGTTACTTGTTCCTTCCTACTAGCTAGTTCAATGGTCATAATTTAGGGAAAGAGTCATGTCCTGTCCTATTTTGTTCTAGATCCAGGTGGATCTAGGGAGATCTGTTAGTGTCCTCACCTACCGATTAGTCCGATAAAAAAATTGTACATAATGAATCTTGAAGCATTTGGAAGATGGATTTCTGGACTTTTGGGGTTCAAATTTCCATGTTTTACCTACTGACATGTACAAGAGTTGGGTTAGTTTTGATACCAAAAATAATATTTTTCTAGCTTGCCTTAAGTAATTATTTGATACACAAAATACAAGCTTCATAAAGTTTATAAACTTAACAACTTACAAAATTATTTGGAAGAGAATACAATTATAGGAAACTTGAATGTTTTTTGGAAGGTCCCACTAATAGAGGGTCACATCTACAAAAACAAATATGATAATGAGACTTTAAAAACAATAAATTATTAAATTAAGAGGGTAGATAAGTTAACAGGCAGATTGCATACCTAGCACTTGTCCCAACTCCACCTTCAGAAACATCATATATCTTACGTTTTCTATTTTTCTCTATTGTTCTTATCACTATACTAAGCTCAGTTGTTTATGGAAGGTGTTTTTTCTTCTTAAATCCATCTATTTTACGCCTATAAAATGCTTGACCCATTTTCACAAGAACATCTGAATGATTGGAACCCCCTCCTTTCTATGTGCATATATGGTAAATAGTACAATCTAGCTTATGTGATTTCTACATACCCTATGTACCCCAAATGGCGACACTATTACATTGGGCGGAAATTACGATGAAATATTACGATGGTTTAAAATTTCAACATAATGTTTTTTGCTTTTTTTGGACTAAATTTACTTTTTTGGGGGGGGGGCCAACTGTTCATTGCTCTAGCGACCAACATTCCACGTTGGTCATTATAGCGAAGAACTTTCGTCGCTAGAGAGACCAACCACGACTTAGTCGCTATAGCGACAAAGTTTAGTCGTTATAACGACCAACTATGTCACGTGTGAGAATCAAACGGTCATTGATGTTCAAGAAGCCAATCATGCAATGCTAAATATTATTGATCAAAATAGCCTCCCATGGTTATTAAAGAAGATGAAAGCAATGTTGTAAAAGAGCTCATTCGAAAAATTAGATTTCCAACATGATTTGCTTCAAACATCAAGAATATATTAACAAAGAAAGGTGAATTTGGCAGGTTAAAAACTCATGACTGACATACCTTCATCAAGGTAATTTATTTCGTATATTTGTTATGTATTGGTAAGAATCGATGTAATATTTTTAAATATTGTAAATATATTGTTAATATGAAATCAGAAATGTATTGATGTGCCATTGTTTTGTTACAATATGTGCTAACTCTATCTTTGCCCAACAACTTTGAAAACAATGTAAAGAAAGTTATATATGACCTTGGAAAATACATGAGGTAAATAACGAAAGATGAATTACATATTATTATTTATATGTAATAAAAATGTTGTAGAATTTGTTGATGACATGTGTTTTACTTGTAATATTAATGTATACAATATTGTCTTTGTTGAAACCTATTTTGTTCTCGTAACATTTGTAGGTGGTTGTCATCTAAAGGAATCCATAAGGAAGATATAAAATATTGGAAGAGAGAAATTCCTCGTTTAATGTGTGCAATGCAAAAGTATCTACCTCCAACATTTTTCAATGCGTAAGAACACTACCTCATACACCAGGTTGAGGAGATTGAATTGTGTGGACCTGTACACACAAGGTCAATGTGGATGGTGGAGAGACACTTGAATTCATTGAAGTCTTTAGTTAGATAAAGAGAACGTCCCAAGGGTTCTATGGTGGAGGGGTATATGGTATATCAAACGTTAGTGTATATTAGCGATTATCTTCCTGATTTAGGGAGGAAAAGTAATATGCATTGCATTTGCGGTGTCAATAACGTCAAAATATCTGAAGTGGAGGTCTTGGTCGGGAATGGTAAAATGAGGAAAGTGAAAGGTATTATATTATTTGATTTTTATCTATATTGTATTTCTTCAATTTATATTATACATCCATCAATTATTATTATTCATTATTCTTACTAATTTAATTTTTTTTTTATTGTAGTCGGTCGAGTGTGGGATGCAATACATTTATACATTGCTAACAATCTTGATTGGATGAAGCTATGGACAGAACAATGTGAACAACATGATTGTAGATTATCATGGGAAGGGGTGGCTACATTAATTAAAAGAGCTCATCGTAATGAAGATCACAATCTTACGTAGAGGGAGATTGATTTAGCATATGGTTTAAAAGATAAACAAGTAAGCATATAAAATTTTACCCACACTTTCTGTTATTATACAAAATGTTAATGTATTA
>ML789066.1:464229-482952 GCA_009831015.1 Picea engelmannii | reverse complement strand
TATGGGATATTCTCAAAATATTTGTAAAGTATTGTCATAGTAATTTCAATGTTGTTAGAAATAAGAAGAAGATAATAAAGAAAATGAGATTATGATAAGAAAACAAATGACATTATGATGAGTGTGGGATTCAAAAACATGAAGTATGTAAACTAAATGCGATGAGAATTTCTATATGGACAACAATCAACAATGCTCATTACACATGAATTCAAGTGGGGATTCACAAAAACAAGGTGTTTAATCTTCTTTGGTAAGCTTTCATTAAGTGAGTGACATATAAAATAGTGCATACACCAATATAGTGATAGGATATTTATCTAGGTGTGAGCTATGTGATGGATTTAATGTTTTGGAAGAGTACACCATATCAAGGAATAGATAAGAGCCAACTAGAATAAAGATGATTTTATTTTTTACATGTCAAAGATAAGTGATGCAGGAGCATCACTCCACCTCAGCAAACGTGCCAGCACACAAACTCGCAATGGAGAAAGGGAGAGGCATTAAACCTCCCATTTTTTTAAAATTTGAAATAATCCTATATGGATTTTTGTGCTGTAAGTTTGTAAATGTCGGGCCATGCCTTTGTACAGGTAGTGGTTGGATTTCATTTAAAAGGTTTCTTGTAGTAGGACCAGATCATGGTAAGGTCTGAGTAAACATTTATGAAAACTTCAATGTAATAGATGAGGTTAGGTGAAAGAGGACGAGCTCGTAGAGCCCCTCTTTTGTAAGGAGCTCTTGTATCAGATTTCATAAGGCAGATAGGCAAACAATGACAGAGAGGTCTGGGTAGAGAGGCCTGAGAAGGTAGAATAGTTCCGAGAGAGAGAGAGAGCTTGAGAGCACTAGGACTTTGTTACAGTCCAGTTTTGTAAACAACTGTATAGACACATAGAGATAATAAAAAACCAATTTTTCCTACATATCGGGTTTTTATGTGTTTCATGAATGAATGTTGTAGATATATGACAAGCTTTATTTACAATAGGAAGATAGATTTCATTTATCTTCATTGAGTCTCATAATATCGTTCTGGATTCTTTAGGTTGTGCAAGGAGTGCACAACAGAACATCGGAGGTTTTGTAGCCAGTGCAAGGAGTGTGCATATGAACTTTGCGGAGTCATAAAAGAACGTGTCAGGTGGGCGCACTAGAGCGATCACAAGCTCAAGAGGAACCTCAAGGTTACTGAATACCTTACAGGGGGGACTGTGTGAAAGAAGCACAAAGAAACATAGTTATTGAGAACTTTGTCGAAGCTCTGCCAAGTGGGCAATGAGTCGATGCAAGTGTGCATAGAATAACTCTGTGTCGAGTTCGGGAGAAATAAAGTTATTGAATACTCTGTGAGGAGAGGCTCTGCAAGGAGTGCATTGAGCAAAAGGACGCCAAGAGGGCGAGAAGTATTTCTTGTTCAAGAAATCCTTCGGATTTGATTTTGATGAAATCTCGAGAATACAAGGTGTGTGTGGGGGATCGAAACCTTCGAGGAGGTCAAGCTCAGAAGGAATAATGCAGAGGTTGCGAAAGAGTCGGACTTATTCTAAGTTTGAAAGCTCAAATGAGGGATAACGCTACAAGAGCGAAGCGAGAGCAAGAGTTGGGTCCGCGGGAAGAAGTTCAAAGGCCGACACTTTTCGAACATTGACAAAATCTTCTAAGTCGGGAGAAGGTGGAAGCTCAGGAGGAGGAGCGACACTAACCATCTGATCGGTTGTGGAGAAGAACCTGGACCGTTAGATCTACGTCCAAGTAGAGGAGAAACGAGCATAGGGGAAACAGATCTCAGCCATCATATCTAAGCGCGTGGATCAACAACCATTGGATTCAGAGTAATATCCACGAGTTTTAACTCTTTGGAGTGCATAGGAGAGAGGGCTTTGCAAAATCACAAAATCTCGACATCATTAGAACCGTCCATCGAAAGGGACATGTGGTGAGCGATCAGCATTTCGTTGACTCGTGATTCAAAGAAGTCAAAGGGAAAATTCGTGAAACTCGTGAAACGCGAAATCACGAAAAGATCTGAGTTGTTGATTGAGGAGAGATCTGGACCGTTGATTGTCCAAGGAGAATTTCGACATTTCGAGGATCGGGAGAATGGAGGTGAAAATTCTATTGACTTCGCGATACGTGAAATCCTGACGAGATCTGGACCGTTAGATCTAGAGGAGCGCGAACCGTCAAATTTGGACACCCCGAAATATCAAAATTTCGGAAGTCGGGGATGTGAAGAAAGTTGTGACTTGGAAGTCGCAAGTCGTGAAATCTAGATTCGCGAAAGGAGAATCTGGATCATTGGATCTAGAAGGGATACATGTCAATGAGCCAGGAGATCCAGAAGGAGGCATAGGTTGAAGAGTTGAAACAGCCAAAGCCCGAAGAGTCGAAGAGTCGAAAGACATCGATCTACGAGGGGACACTTGTCACCATATCGTGAGCTCCGAGGAAAGCTACACTGGAGTTTCAGTTTTGAGAACTGAAATAGCCAAAACCCGAAGCGCCGAATAGTCGAAGCTTCAGGGAGCCGAAGAGTCGAAGCGTCGGGGAGCCGAAGAGCCGAAATGCTAAAGGCCGGAGAGATTATGAGTCGTCAGATAACCCGAAGTGAATCTAAACCGTGGGACCAGGAGAGGAGATGTGGCGGAAATCTGTGAACTCCGGGTAAAGTTCTGGAGCGATTCATAGCCGTTGGATTTAAGAGGACATGTGGCAGGATTCCGCGTATTTGGGGAGAAGGAAAAAGGTTGATATTTGAGACCTCAGAAGCCCATAATCCGAAGAGGATATCGACCATTGATCAAGAGGAGGATTCCAGGACCGTTGATCTAGTCGAGGAGGTCAAGGAACCGAAGCGAGAGCACAACCGTTGATTGGGGATATACGTGTCAGCAAATCTTCCACTCTGGGAGATGCCCAGCCAGTAGAGGCAAGAACTTGAGAATTGAGATTCCTGAAGGCCGGACTCACAGAGGATACCCTGATCGTAGATTCAAGGGGACAAGTGGCAACATATCTTCCACTCCGGAAGATTGTCACGCAGAGGAGAATGGAGTTTGAGAATTGAAACTCCCGAAGGTTGGAAAGCCGAAGTCAACAACAGTCTTTGATTCGAATAGAACTACGTGTCAGCAGATCATAGAGATCAGTGGAGACGCGTGGAAGGAGGAAAGAAGAGTAGAACAGAGATCGATAATAGTCGTCGATCACAGGAAGCGCCAAAGGATCGTGAGATCGATGATCGAGAAGGATTGCGAGGCCAAGACATGCTCAGACAATAATAACCCTTGAGCAGGCCGCAATTTCAACCATGGTTTTGGAAGGGAGATACGTGGTAGCTAGAGGAGGATTGCGGGGCGAAAAGCGGGTTGGTCTAAAACCACTCTTCCCCATGCCCACAATCATGCATTAGCACAAGGGAACAACCCAAGGTCGTATGAAGAAAGAGGCTAGTAAAGAGGAGTTAGCGCCTATGAACTGAAGAGCACTAGAACGCCCAGACAGAAGGTGTGAGGATCACAGGACTTGCACCAAAGGAACAAAAGGGGCCTGTGTATAATTTTTGGGTTCATTCAGGAGCCCACAGAGTGAATCTGACTCGACACTTGGAATGATCCAGAGACCGAGAGGTCGCAGAACCCCGAAGGGGAGAGGGGCTGCATTAGGTGGTATCATAACACATAATTGATTTATATAGGCAACAGAGGTAATCAGAAGACCGACCCTTTCTTACAGATAGTAGACAAAGGAGAGACGGTGAAAGGAGATGACCTGATAACATCAGGTGGAATCATAAACAGGAGTTTTTCTGTAGACAACGGGTGAAAGGAGGGCAGAGTATTGATGCTTTATGATAATTTTGTTGCATGTATGCAGCAGCAAAAATTTAAACAACGAGAGTTCTGTGGGAGAAGATGGAGATGCTCACAGATGTAGAGTAATCGATAGACTTGTCAGGAAGGCAGGTAAAAGGTGGAAATGGCTACTGAAGGCTATGAGCGTGGTCGAAGAGGACACCAACAGAAGAAGAACAATCCAGATATGGATCTGGAATTCAATGAGATAAGAGCCAGAATGGAGAAGCTCGTGTTTAAAATGCAGAAGGATGCAAGAGAACATTGGGTGTATGAATGGCCCATGAAGAAGAGAGTGAAATGGACAGTAAAGGAATTGTTGGCCAGAGGACAACGAAGGCTGATGAGAAGGTGGATGAGGCATACTAAAAACCTCAGTGACACAGAGGAGGAATCGATTCACATCTATGAACAAGAAACTGGGAGAAATCTCAGCGATGAGGAGGAGAAGAGATCAGATGAAGATCTCATAAACTGACAGGTGGGCGGAAATGGACTTTCAAGTTTCCAGGTGGGCAATGGAAAGAGACCACGTGGAGGTCTCGAGTACTGCCAGGGGAGCAGTGTCAAAGGTTCAGATTGCCAAGTGGGAAACGAAATGGAATCAGTTGATCCCATAGACTGTCAGGAGGGCAGGAAGAAAGAAATGAGACGGTCTGAAAGTCTCAGGAGCTCAGGAGTGATTTCATGTCATCAAGGAGCGTTGATAGATGGAGATTCATGTGGATTTGCATACCACATGAATGAAGATGCTGACAAGTTAAAAAATTTCACCATCCAAGAGGAGGATCAGAGGAGCATTCTGATTATTTCAAGGATCAAGATATTCCTACCAAATAGCCAAGCAGAGGCTAGCGCACATGATGAAAGTGTCGCAGAAGAAGAAGGATAGTCAGCGGTGACTATCATGATGAAGGAGCAAATATCAGAAGCTGTCCAAGGAGACGAAAAAGGAATGGAGCAGACACTGATGTCTACCCTAGCAGGAGGGGAGGAGCATTCAGAAGAATGACTCAAAATTTTCAACCAAGAAGTTGAAACAAAGATGACTACAACATTGGAGCTTACAGTAGAGGAAGAAGCAGAAAACATGGAATTTGTTGATTTGTATGAGGAATTGGAAGCCCTAGAGAGAAGGGTAATGGTGCAAAGCTTTCACATCCAACAGGTCAAGTTGGAGACAGATAGAGGAGCATACCAGCCAGAGAAACGGTTGGAAGGAGTTGGAAACATGCCAACACAAGAAGAAGTCGAGCAACAACTTAGTGATGAGACTGCAGGACTAGAATCCACAGCGAAGTGACCACTCAATGCCATAAGGGAAGATAAATACAACATGGGATATCGAGTAGATCTTCCCACTAATAAGAAGAAAGAGTTGCAGCAGAGAAGACTACATAAGAAGAGCCAGCCACTAAAGTAGCTGGACAGAGTAATAGAAGAGATCAGGAAGTTGATGTTGAGGTCAACATAAGCATTCAACAAAGCAGAGTTGAATAGAAGAGAGCTTGCCATAGAAGTAAGGAAGAATCAGAAGAAGAAAAAGAAGTAGCAGTAGCAGCATAGCTGGAGAGGAGAAAGAGGATAACTCCAGAAGAGAATTTGGGATCCAGGTGGATTTCAACACTAGAGAAGAGGAGCTCATGAGTAGGATCTCATGTTTTTCCTAGCAGGGGAGTATGATGCAGGAGCATCGCTCCACCTCAACAAACGCATCAGCACACCAACACACAAATGCGTAATGGAAAAAGGGAGAGACATTAAACCTCCCATTTTTTTTAAATTTGAAAAAATCCTATATGGATTTTTGTGTTGTAAGGTTGTAAATGTCGGGCCATGCCTTTGTATAGGTAGTGGTTGGATTTCATTTAAAAGGTTTCTTGTAGTAGGCACAGATCATGGTCAGGTCTGGGTAAACACTTATGAAAACTTCAATGTAATAGATGAGGTTAGGTGAGAGAAGAAGAGCTCGCAGAGCCCCTCTTTTGTAAGGAGATCTTGTATCAGATTTCATAAGGCAGCTAGGCAGAGAATGATAGAGAGGTTTGGGTAGAGAGGCCTAAGGAGGTAGAATAGTTCTGAGAGAGAGAGAGCTTGAGAGAAGTGGGACTTTGTTACAATCCAACTTTGTAAACATCTGTATAGACACACAGAGATAATAGAAAATTAGTTTTTCCTACATATCGAGTGTTTATGTGTTTCATGAATGAATGTTGTAGATATATGATAAGATTTATTTACAGTAGGAAGATAGATTTCATTTATCTTCATTGAGTTTCGTAATATCATTATGGATTCTTTAGGCTGTGCAAGGACTGCACAATAGAACATCGAAGGTTATGTAGCCAGTGCAAGGAGTGCGCATCTGAACTCTGCGGAGTCATAAAAGAACATGTTGGGAGGGCGCACCAGAGAGATCACAAGCTCAAGAGGAACCTCAAGGTTACTGAATACCTTAGATGCGGGGTTGTGCGAAAGAATCATAGAGAAACAAAGTTATTGAGAACTCTGTCGATGTTCTGCCAAGTGGGAATTGAGCAGGTGCAAGTGTGCACAGAAGAACTCTGTGTCGAATTCGAGAGAAACAAAGTTACTAAATACTCTGTGAGGAGAGGCTCTACAAGGACTGCATTGAGAAAAAGGATGCTAAGAGGGCTAGAAGTATTTCTTGTTCAAGAAATCCTTTAGATCTAAGTTTGACAAATCCCGAGAATGCAAGGTGTGCGTGGGGGATCGAAACCTTCGAGGAGGTCAATCTCAGAAGGGATAATGCAGAGGTTGCAAAAGAGTCGAACTTATTCTAAGTATGAAAGCTCAAAGGAGGGATACCGCTACAAGAGTGAAGCGAGACCAAGCGTTGGGTATGTGGGAAGAAGTTCAAAGGTCGAGACCTTTCGAACATTGATAAAATCTTCTAAGTCAGGAGAAGGTGGAAGCTCAGGAGGAGGAGTGACAACAACCATCTGATCGGTTATGGAGAAGAACCCGGACCGTTAGATCTACGTCCAAGAAGAGGAGAAATGAGGGCAAGGGAAACAGATCCCAGCCATTAGATCTGAGCGCGTGGATCAACAGCCATTTGATCCAGAGTAACGTGCACGGGTTTTAACTCTTTGGAGTGCACATGAGAGAGGGTTTTGAAAAATCGCAAAATCCCGACATCATCAGAACTGTCCATCGAAAGGGATGTGTGGCGAGCGATCAACATTTCGCTGACTCATGATTCAAAGAAGTCAAAGGGAAAATTCGTGAAACTCGCGAAATACAAAATCACGAAAAGACCCGAGCCGTTGATTGAGGAGAGATCTGGACCATTGATTGTCCAGGGAGAATTTTGGCATTTTCAGGATCGGGAGAATGGAGGTGAAAAGTCTTTCGACTTCACGATACGCAAAATCCCGACGAGATCTGGACCATTAGAACTAGAGGAGCGCGAACCGTCAGATTTGGATGCCCCGAAATATCAGAATTTTGGAAGTCGGGGATGTGAAGGAAGTTGTGACTTGGAAGTCGCAAGTCGCAAAAGGAGAATCTGGACTGTTGGATCTAGAAGGGATACGTTTCAATGGGTCAAGAGATCCAGAAGGAGGCGGAGGTTGAAGAGTTGAAAAAGCCGAATCCCGAAGCGTCGAGAGTCATCGATCTGCGAGGGGACACTTGTCGCCATATCGCGAGCTCCGGGGAAAGTTACACTAGAGTTTCAGTTTTGAGAACTGAAATAGCCGAAGCCCAAAGTTTTGAAGAGCCGAGGAGCTGAAGAGCCAAAGTGCCGGGAAGCAGAAGAGCCAAAGTGTCAAAGGCCAGAGAGATTCTGAGCCGTCAGATCACCTGAAGTGAATCTGAGCCATCGGACCAGGAGAGGAGACGTGGCGGAAATATGTGAACTCCAAGTAAAGTTCTGAAGCAATTCATAGCCGTCAGATTTAAGAGGACACGTGGCAGGATTCTGCATATTTGGGGAGAAGGAAAAGGGTTGAGATTTGAGACCTCAGAAGCCCGGAATCTGAAGAGGATCTCGACCGTTGATCGAGAAGAGGATTCGAGGACCGTTGATCTGGTCGAGGAGGTCAAGGACCTAAAGCGAGAGCACAGCCGTTGATTGGGGATATACGTGTCAACAGATCTTCCACTCCGGGAGATGCCCAATCAGCAGAGGTGAGAACTTGAGAATTGAGATTTCCGAAGGCCGGACTCACGAAGGAGATCCTAACCATAGATTCAAGGGGACATGTGGGAATAGATCTTCCACTCCGGAATATTGTCATGCAGGGGAGAGTGGATTTTGAGAATTGAAACTCCCAGAGGCCGGAAATACAGAGTCAACAACAGTCGTTGATTCGAACAGGACTACGAGTTAGCAGATCGTAGAGATTTGTGGAGACGTGTGGAAGGAGGAAAGAAGAGCATAATAGAGATCGATAATAGTCGTCGATCGTAGGCAACGCCAAAGGATCATGAGATCGACGATCGATAAGGATTGTGGGGCCAGGACATGCTCGAGCAATAATAATCCTTGAGCGTGACACAATTTCAACCACAGTTTTGGAAGGGAGACGTGTGGCAGTTGGAGGAGGATTGCGGGGCGAAAAATAGGTTGGTCTAAAACCACTCTTGTCTGCACCCGCAATCGTGCATTAGCACAAGAGCACAACCCAGGGTCATATGAAGAAAGGGCCTAGTAAAGAGGAGCTAGCACCCGTGAACTGAAGAGCACTGGAATGCGCAGACATAATGTGCGAGTATCACAGGACCTGTGCCAAAGGAAGAAAAGGGGCCTGTGTATAATTTTTGTGTTCATTCAGAAGCCCACAGAGTCAATCTGTCTCGACACTTGGAACGATCTAGAGACCAGGAGGTCGCAGAACCCTGAAGGGGAGAGGGGTTGCATCAACAATCATTGTGTGATGAACCAATGTTCATTGACCAACCAAGCATTGGAAGTGAGAACATTGATGAGTTGTTGAAAATCCGACCCTTCTTTTGAAATTTATGATATTTATTTTCCTTCATAAATGACCAGCAATTTCAAAATTTTATATTTTTTTAAGGGTGTTTTTCGAATTACCCTTCTAGGACAAGTTTGAACCCCTTGGAAAGGCTAGGAAGGTCTCAATTTTGCTAACTGGTTGGGATGATAATATTATTTTACTCAATTATTTAGAAATTATTCAATTAATAAGATAATTAAAACATTTCATGCAATTGTTTTTTAATGTGCAAAAAGCACAACGTTATAATGGGAACAAGTTGAATTTGTTTTTTGTTTTAAATGCAAATATGATATTTAGCTATGTGAAAATGTTTGTTTTATTAGTAGGAAATTCTAAATTAGCATTCCATGTCAAAGCCAACATTCATGGCAAGGTGAGACTTTCCTTCCAATTTGTTGCTTTATTATTTTGTTTGTGGTCATATAAGGTTATGAGACTTTCTCATAGTTTCTTTTGTACAAAAAACAAGTAGGGACATGTCGTTGAAGTTGGGAGGTTTTAGCTAACATGAATTCTTACTCTTAACAAATTTTGAGAATTGGGTGGAAAAGGTTAGGTTTTATGCTGACAATGGAACCAGATGTTAAAGACTGCATATGGCTCAACATTTGTTCATATAAGAGGGTGTACGATTTTGAAGGGTTCCTAATCTTGAATATTATTATCATTTGCAACAACGAGTTGTTGCTTATTTTAAGATGTTATTTATTTTATAGATGTCACTCAACAAATTCTTAAACCATAAGCTAGACATAGATAACGCTACAAACTGCACTGAACATGGCAACAAAGAACAAAACTCAACTTTAAAAGCAATAGATATCTAAGAAGTTAATGAATAAGGCTAGACCCAAAACCAATCATTAATAATTATAGAAACTAAAACTATCAAATTTGAAGAGCTTCTAAAGTCTTTTTTGATACCCAAGCTTTTCTAACTTGCCTACTATTGAATAGGGTCAACAAGTTAAAATAATGCAACCAACTAAAGCTAGGCCTGTATGTACCCAGTTGGTGCTCATTTGGGTGTTAATGCAATATAGGGTTAGCCACTATTAAATCATATCAAGAGGCATAATTTTGTGTTACGTTTATATATATCACCCATATTGCACTTATTTGAAGTAAAGCGATAATTCCAAATTATCATGATAATTTCAATAATTATCGTAAGTCAATGGAAATTGTCGCTCTGTCCACATCATTCTCACTTTATAACCAAATTTTTGGTCTTTTAACCCTCATTTTCCAAAAGTGAGTTAAGGGATTGAGCTCCGAGAATATTGTGACTATTTTCCATTAAGCAAAGAAGAGAGTTGTGATGATTCATATCATGAGATACATTTATTTTGGTTTTGATATGATTTTGTATCATCTTCTCAAGACTTATGACTCGAGATAGATATTATATTCCAATATTGATGTGTGATGTACCACTTGACATCCTATACTTCATATATATTAGTTGTATTTTCCTAGTTATATAGGAGTGTTTGTTTGGTGTTGTTTCTTTAGATGTTGAAAAAATTGAAAAAAAATGATTATTTTTGTATTTTTTTAAGTTTTTTGATATTTTCCTCAACATTGTTATCTTTAGGTAAGTTATCTTCAGAAACCTAAGGGATAAATTCGCAAGACAATAAATGTAACATTGTTTTTACTACATTGATTAAAATTTATTATCAAAAAATATATGAAACATGTTTGAGATGAATATATCCTATGCATTAGAATCTCAAAAATGTGGTCTAATAGGGAACTTCATTTCATGTTTTGATACTCAACATTTGTTGAAGATATTCTTTAATATATGTAAGATATTTGTTTGACTTCTATTTTTGTTGGAACTATGAGATATGAAGCAAGGAATTTTTAATTTTCTTCATTATATAGTAGAAAATGTGGAAAATTGTTTTATAAAAATAAATATCATTTACTTACTGAAAATAAGAAAGCAAGTAAAAGAGTCACTAATAGTGTCACTAAAATCTATATACTTATCAATGTCCAAAAAAGAAGTAAGATGTAATATTCTACATATAAAAAGTATGCAGAACAGAAATAAAATGCTAGAAATGGTAGATAAACAACAATATAACCATAACAACACAACAATAACATTGAAATGATATCAAAATAACACCAGAAAGAGCACTTTGATTCTGAGAGCAATTTTCACTTGCCTCTTCGAGGGGGAAACCTCCAGTCGAGAAAATCTCTATTACAATAATATCCAAGCTAGGGTTCTCATACCCTCGACTCCTATTTATACTAAATATGTCTATCAAAAGAACCATCTAGATGAAGATCCTTCTAAAAGCGGAAGCTTCTATTAGGTCTTCTTACATTCAACTTATTCTACCTTATTGCAAGGCCTTATTAATATTGACCTTTATTACATCCGAATATATTGTTCTACCTATGTGAGGGGTTAGGTCCCTAACATGTCCTCCCCCTTAAAAACAGCCTTGTCCTCAATGCTTGAGATGTGGAAATTGTTGTAGAATGATAGTTGGCTCCCACATGGAATCTGCTGGAGTTGTATCTTTCCACTGGACTAACACTTCCTTGATGGTTTGCTGATGCAAGCAATGCTCATGCTGGTCCAAAATTGCTTGTGGTTGTAGCCAAATGGATCCTTCTTCGTCCAACTTGAGAAGGTTGGTTTGAGTTTGGCACTTAGTTCCAATCACCTTCTTTAAGCATGAAACATGAAAAATAGGATGTAATTTAGAATCACTGGGCAAAGCTCACTGATAGGCCACCTATCCCACACCCTTGAGAACAATATAAGGACCATAAAATTTGGGCGCCAGCTTCTGACAATGGTCGTCCTTGAGGGAATTTTTCTTGTAAGGTTGCAGTCGAAGAAACACCTGGTCCCCTTCTGCAAATTGACATTCAGAGTGACCTTGATCGGCTTGTAGCTTCATGCAATTTTGGGCCATGACCAAATTCTCTTTAAGGGTACGAAGAATATCCTCTTGAACTATAAGTGTTTGGTCAACCGCTTGGACCTTCGAGACCCCTGGTAAATATGAGAGAACTAAAGGTGGATTTTGTCCATATACCTCTTCAAAAGGCGTCATGTGGATAGTTGTATGGTATGAAGTGTTGTAACACCATTCAGCTAGGGGTAACCATTGAGCCCACGGATTTTTCTTTTCTGATGCAAAACACCTCAAATATGTTTCCAAACACTTGTTGACAACTTCAGTTTGACCATCAGTCTAGGGATGATAAGTTGTGCTGAGATGAAATTGGGTGCCTTGTAGCTTGAACAGTTCTTGCCAAAAATTGTTGGTGAAAGTTGGGTCGCGATCAGAAACAATAGAATGCGGCATGCCATGAAGCTTGAAGACCTGATCCATGAAAATTTGATCCACAATGGATGTTGTAAATGGGTGTTGAAGAGCACAAAAATGAGCATACTTGGAAAGGCGATCAACTACCACCGTGATGACTGATTTATTTCCCGATTTAGGTAATCCTGTAATAAAATCCATAGAGATATCCCTCCAAATAGCAGGTGGAATCAGAAGCGGTTGTAGTGTGCCAGGAGATTTGTCTATTTCTCCCTTGTTGCATTGACACACATCACATTCAACTACAAAATTACCAACGCCTTGTTTCATACCATCCTAGAAAAAAGAACGTTTGACCCTGTCATAGGTTTTGGTAAACCGGGAGTGCCCAGCTGTGGGTGTAGCACGAAGCTCAAAAATTACCATGGATTTAAGTTTTGACTGTTTACTTAAATACAAACGGCCTTTGTATCGAAGTTCATCATGGAGCCAAGAGTACCCTAGAGAAACTGGAGAATTCGACTGTAATTATTGTATCAGATGCGGACTTTTGGGATCGTGTAGCCATTCCTGGCGAACGACTTGCAGCCAATCTGGTACAATGAAGGAGAGAGAAAAAAAGGGATCCTTCATCTTCATATTTTCGGGAAAGTTCATCCGCAACCACATTGTCTTTTCCTTTCTTGTAAATGATCTCATAATCATATCCAAAGAGCTTAGTCACCGATTTTTGTTGCTCTAGGTAGGAAATTCGTTGTTCCAGAAAATACTTGAGGCTTTGATGATCTGTCTTAATTTGGAAGCGTTGCCCCAATAGATAAGGGCACCACAGATCAACGTCATGCAGAATAGCCAACATTTCCTTTTCATAGATTGATTTGCCCAAGTTTTGTTAAGACAGTTGTTTGTTGGTAAAGGCCAAAGGCTGACCCTCTTGCATAAGGACAACGCCAATTCCTTTCCCTGAAGCATCACATTCCAGGACAAAGGTCTTTGTGAAATCTGGAAATGCCAGGACAAGAGTGGTGCACATGTCCATATTCAAGGTTTGAAAAGACTGAGCAGCTATTGGAGTCCAAGTGAAAGAATTATTTTTAAGGAGTGCAGTGAGAGGTGTCGCAATCTTTCCATAATTCTTAACAAACTTGCGATAATAACCTGTTAAGCCCAAAAATCCACGCAAAATTTTGAGAGTCTTTGGGTGAGACCAGTCTTGCATAGCATCAATATTTTTAGGATCCACCCTGACGTCGTCCTTGCCAACAAGATGACCCAAGTACTTGACTTCTAAGGCGCCAAAAGCACATTTAGATTGTTTCAAGAAAAGTTGGTGCTGAGAGAGTAGATGGAGAACTTGATCCACATGAGCAAGATGGTTTGTCCAGGTTTTGTTATAGATGAGGATATCATCAAAGAAAACTAAGACAAAATGATGGAGAAAAGGATGGAAGACATGATTCATGAGGCTTTAGAAGGTGGATGGGGCATTACACAAGCCAAAGGGCATGACCAAAAACTCATAGTGGCCCTCACGAGCTCTAAATGAAATCTTAGGAATGTATGCCTCTTTCATACGGATCTGGTGGTAGCCAGAACAAAGATCAAGTTTAGTAAAGAACTAGGCACCACTCAATTCATCCAAGAGGTCATCAATGATAGGAATGGGAAATTTGTCTTTAATGGTGCATTTGTTGAGGGCGCGGAAGTCAGGACACATGCTCCAAAAACCTTCTTTCTTCAGGACCATGACCACAAGAGAAGAGTATGGGCTCGTACTAGGGTGGATAATGCATGCATTAAGAAGTTCTTGAACCATTTTTTTAATTTCATTTTTTTGGGAAAAGGGGTGACAATAGGGACGGATATTGGGAGGAAGGCTTCCTGGTATAAGGGGAATGGAATAATCATGAACACCATGGGAAGGAGGGAATCCCTGGGGAGTGGAAACGACCACTTGATGTATAGAGAGGATGGATTGGAGGTCTTGCGACATAGAGGGTGTCTCAGTTGCTTGTATGGCATGGAGTTGGGCAATAATGCCAGAATGACCTTTTTTGAGCAGCTTTTCCATGCGATGGGAACTAATGATCTCAAATGAACCAGAGGTGATGCCTTGGAACTTATATTGTTGGCCCTCCTGATCGAATTTCATGGTTAATTCCTTAAAATCCATGAGAATGGGACCCAAAGTCCTTAGCCAGTATGCACCCAACACATTGTCACAACCGCCCATGTTGATAGCAAACATATGAGATTTCAGGTGGTAGTCACCAATTTTGAGACACACATTTTCACAACGCCCTCCACATTTCATGGAGCCGCCATTGGCAATCATGATTTGGAAATTACTGACTACATGGATATAGCAATGAGTTTCTTGGGAAATGCGGCGATGAATAAAATTATGGGTACTTCCACTATCAACAAGAATGATGACCTTCCTATGCTTGATGTAACCAATTAGCTTGAGGGTTTGGGGAGAAGAGAAGCCAGTGAAAGAATTTAGAGAAATGACAGGTTCTACTTCGAGAGGGTCTGAGGGAGGGGTTATGTCAGTGGGTTCAGGTGACTCAGAAACAAGGTGTTGTGAGGAAATCCCCTTAGGGACTAGAAAATAGGGTTATCTTATGCATGCAGATATGACCGAAAGAAATCTACTTTCTACCTTCGTCCCCAGACTTAAACCCCATTCCTTTTTAGAAAATACATGGTTAGACCAACATACCTTGTTCCAGATGTTCGATGTCGATCCTCTTTCACGCTTGACCGCTTGTTGGCAGTTATCCTCTCAAGATTGACTTGCATACAAAACTGTTAATGTTTATGCCATTATTATAGTTCTTTGAATTTCTATAGATAAGAGAAACATAAGACCAAGATCACTGAGAAATACACATTCACAAGAGACACAACATTTATCCTGGGAAACCCTCTAGGGGAAGAAAACCCAGCAAAAACTTCCTTATCATAAATTGCCAATGCAATGTTCGAGAGATAACTCAAACCAATACAGATAGTCCTCTCCAAAAGATGCGCCACTCTTCTCCCTCTCTTCTTTGTCGGTAACAGATCAGAACTTGTCTCTCAAACTGAGCAAGTGAGTTGTGTTCAAATGAGGTGCTAGCCTCCTTTATTTATACAAGTTCTGGCATGTGTGAAGTGTCTCTTCACTGGCAAGGCCGACTTCTTAATCTGGGTGGGTAAACCCACCTTTATTATATTTCTGGGTCTTCTTATTAACTACTGGGGCCGACTTCTTATTCTACCTATTATAATTGTCTGTTGACCAATCCACAAAAGAGGATTTGGTCCTAATACAATTACCGACATGATTAATCCATAATGGGGATAAATCCTATAAATAATATATCAAATAATAATAAGAATACTCTTTGCAGTTACATTATTTCAACACTCCCCCTTAACAAGAAGGGTATTCTTCAGCAGCATCATGCGAGAGAGGTCTACATCATTAGTGGCATCAGGAGGACAGTATCGTCAATATCATCTTGGAACATTGGTTGGCATATTTACGAGTCATCGGAATTTTTCTTCATCACCAACATCATCATTCTCGAAAGAATGCCATCATCATCTGCATCAATATGTATCAATAAAAATGATACCTCATCACAGCACTAGGATGGCACATCACAGTACTACACTGGCTCAATGTCACAACTGATAAGCTGGTAGCTCAGTGTTAGTCACATCTTGCTTTACGTCTAACAACTAGGTCAGAAGCAAGGTATACATCATCATCTTTCTTTACGTCTAACAACAAGGTCAGAAGCAAGGAATAATATTGCTTTACTTCTAACAACTAGGTCAGAAGCAAGGAACACATCATCATCTTTCTTTACGTCTAACAATGAGGTTAGAAGCAAGGAATCATCTTGCTTTACGTCTAACAGCTAGGTCAGAAGCAAGGAACACATCATCATCTTGCTTTGCGTCTAACAACGAGGTTAGAAGTAAGGAATCATCTTGCTTTACGTCTAACAGGTAGGTCAGAAGCAAGGAACACATCATCATCTTGCTTTGTGTCTAACAATGAGGTTAGAAGCAAGGAATCATCTTGCTTTACGTCTAACAACTAGGTCAGAAGAAAGGAATACACATAGTGTCTTTCTTTACGTCTAACAGCGAGGTCAGAAGCAATGACTCATCTTGCTTTACATCTAACAGCGAGGTCAGAAGCAAGGAATATATATATACTACCCCTTTCAGGGAGGGTCCTTTCGGACTATACCAAGCTTATCTCGAAAGTGTTCAAACTTTACACGAGATAGAGGTTTGGTCAACACATCAACAACCTGTTCATCTCTGCTAATATACTGGAGCTTCAAAGCTCCTCTCTGTACCATGTCGTGGATGAAATGATAGCGGATCTCTATGTGCTTCAACCTATCGTGGAATACATGATTCTCTGTCATCTTTATGCAGCTCTAGTTGTCACATAGAATCACGGTTGCTCTCATCTCCAAGTCAAATAGGTCAGTCAGCAACTTTCGAAGCAATATAGCTTCGCAGCTAGCAGAACATGCGACAATGTACTATGCTTCTGCTATGCTGAGAGCAATACTGGATTGCTTCCTACTCTGCCACGAGATCATGGCTGATCCCAAACTAAAACAGCATCCGGAAGTGTTTTTTCTGTCAGCAACACTTCCTGCCCAATCTGAATTAGTGTATCCTCTCAATGTGAAGTCATGATCTCCATCATAGCTGAGACTATAATCCATTGTACCTATAAGGTACCTCATCACATGTTTTGCAGCCACTAGGTGAACACGTCTAGGATCTACCAGAAACTGACTCAAGGTGTTCACTGCAAAACAAATGTATGTTCTAGTGTTCGTCAGGTACATCAGCGATCCAATAATCTGTCTGTATAGTGTGGCATCTATCAAGTCTGATGAAGTATCGACCAAGAGCTTCAGCTTTGTTTCCATGGGTGTATTCATGGACTTACATTCTAGCATGTCGAATCTCTTTATGATTTCAACTGTGTTTAAGGAAGATCCTTTCCGGACTCTGCCATACCTCAAGACCTAAGAAGTAATGCATTAGGCTAGAGTCCTTCATTTCAAATTCTGCAGCAAGTCTCTTTTTACATTCAGCGATGAGATTTTCTTCTCCAGTTAAGAATAAGTCATCCACATATAGCAGTAATATTATTGGCTCATTATCCATAATTTTAATGTAGAGATTTGAGTCTGCTTTACTCTTGGTAAAGCCTAAGCTCATCAAGAAACTGTCTATACGGCCATACCAAGCTCTGTGAGCTTGCTTCAATCCGTATAATGCTTTCTTCAATCTGCAAACATGAGACTTCCTGTCTTCAACCTCAAATCCTTGGGGTTGCTCTATCTACACTTCCTCTTCGGTGACATCGTTTAGGAAAGTTGTCTTCACGTCCATCTGGTGCAGCTTCCACTTCATCTTAGTTGCAAGGGCTATGATGGTCCTGATCAAAGTGTATCTGGCTACAGGAGCGAATGTCTCTTCATAGTCAATGCCTTCCTTCTAGGAAAAGCCACGAGCGACAAATCTTGCTTTATACTTCTCAATACTTCCATTAGTAGCATGTTTTATTTTGAGGAGCTATCTGTAGAATACCCCATCTTTATTCTTTGATCTGGGAACTATTTCCCATACTTCGTTCTTCATTATGGATAGGTATTCCTCTGTCATGGCATCTGCCCATTCTTTTCTCTGAATGGCTTCTTCAGAGCAGGTAGGCTCTTCATCTGGGAGATCACATATCAAAGCCGTGTAATTGGAGAATGGATTTGGTCTTTTCACCTGTCTCAAGGTTCCTTCTGGAACTAGGGATGATTTTAGGGGCTAAATTGCGCGCATGGGCTAATTTTCCATGGTTTTTCCAAAAACGAGATTCGTTATTTTAAAAATGATTCGCCCAAATTCTATAGGATAAAATTATTTTATCTTAAAAATCACCAAAATTTTATAAAAACTATATAAAATACTCATAAATTTGAATATTTTTACAAAAATATCGCCAAACATTTATAGATGACGTATGAAGGATTAGTAACATTCGCCAAGGTTTCTACATTTTAAAATAAATTTCCATCCTTAAAATCATCCCTGTCTGGAACAACATACTTCTCTCCATATTTAATAAGCTCTCTTGCCCAAGCATGTTTTCTTTTATGGGAGAAGGTCATTTGAGGAGGTTCTTGAACTTCTATTATATCATGGTCTTCTAGAAGTTCCTCATCAGGGGAAGTTACGACTTCCCTCACTGGTTTTGCAGCTCTGGGAACCTCCCTCATTGATTCTGCAATCTTGGGATTTACAGGTTCCTCTTCATATACTTCTTCAAGTTGGCATCTTCTTGATTTCTTAAGTGTTGCTTCTTCATCAACGGTCATGTCTCTGCTAATCTCAATGTGGTGGTGACCTGGTATGTAGATTTTGAAGGCCTTGGAGACCCCACAAATATTCCCTTCTTTCCTGAAGGGTCCAACTTGTTTCTCTTTTCTTTAGGTATATGAATAAGCAATGGATAGCCAAATATTTTTGAGATGGCTTACCTCT
>ML789066.1:437914-459751 GCA_009831015.1 Picea engelmannii | reverse complement strand
CAGATTAAGGTTAGTTATGAATCTTAGAATGAAATTGTTAATAAATTTTATTTATGGTAATATCAGATTTATTATGCAAAAAAAATTGAGTGAATATCAAAATTTCTGCTCTGTTTTAATTCATGGTAGTTTAATTTAATCCCGGTCATTACATCAACTGTGACTGCAACTTAGGGTTTTATGAGGAAACCCTAATTTTTCAAACTTTGAGTTTTTGAAAATCTGATTCAGGGGATAAATGCGCTGAGCTGAGGCAAGTTAGCTGGTGCAGTTGGAATTTCGAAAATCCAACTTTTACCCCCTCAAATTTGATCTGCGGATTTCTGGACTGGTGCTTCTGGTTTTCTGGTACTCTAGTACTTCTGGTACTTCTGGTACTCTGGTTTTCTGGTACTTTGTGAAACTAGGGTTTCACTTTCTGGGAGATCTAGCCACTAAAAAGGTGTGCTCTAAGTGCCAAAATGATCCTTGGGGGAGGGCACAACTTTCTAGGTGGTTTTAGGGCTGAAAATATTCACTTTTGAAAAACCCTAATTTGCAAGTACTGTAACAGTGACGTTTTTCTCTTGCAAAATATGCTTCCTTCAGGTTGGCTTTGATACCATGTTAATGTTTATGCCATTATTATAGTTCTTTGCATTTCTATAGATAAGAGAAACATAAGAACAAGATCACTGAGAAATACGCATTCACAAGAGACACAACATTTATCCTGGG
The DNA here is from genome assembly GCA_009831015.1 of Picea engelmannii. NCBI lineage: Eukaryota > Viridiplantae > Streptophyta > Pinopsida > Pinales > Pinaceae > Picea > Picea engelmannii. The sequence goes on along the minus strand of ML789066.1, from coordinate 459,034 downwards.
AAACCCTCTAGGGGAGGAAAACCCAGCAAAAACTTCCTTATCATAAATTACCAATACAATGTTCAAGAGATAACTCAAACCAATACAGATAGTCCTCTCCAAAAGATGTGCCACTCTTCTCCCTCTCTCCTTTGTTGATAACAGATCAGAACTTGTCTCTCAAACTGAGCAAGTGAGTTGTGTTCAAATGAGGCGCTAGCCTCCTTTATTTATACATGTTCTGGCATGTGTGAAGTGTCTCTTCACTGGCAGGGTCGACTTCTTAATCTAGCTGAGTAAACCCGCCTTTATTATATTTATGGGTCTTCTTATTAACTGTTGGGGCCGACTTCTTATTCTACCTATTATAATTTTCTGTTGACCAATCCACAAAAGGGGATTTGGTCCTAATACAATTACCGACATGATTAATCCACAATGGAGATTAATCCTATAAATAATATATCAAATAATAATAAGAATACTCTTTGCAGTTACATTATTTCATCAAAAACAAGCAACAAACTACACATGCATTTTACCTATAGACTAATGGGTTAGAGATTCAAACATATATTTACTTAACTATGAAGAACTCATATAGTGGGATGGGAAAAACATCTCTTTATTATTAACTTGAATGAATCAACTTACAATGTCAAGACCGACCATTGCTCCGTGAATCATGATCCTGGGCTCCTCTTCACATGTCCTCCAACTTCTTTGCTTTGTATCTCTTCTTGCACAAGGATGGCTAAAGGGTTGGGACAATGGGAATATGCAATTGGGCAGAGTTTCTTTACTCGATTTCTCCTCTTCCAAATGGGACCCCTAGCCCTTCTTTTATAGGCTAGAAGAAGCTAGGTATTTGGACGAACCCTCAGCCATGCATGGCCGAGAATTTCAGTTAACTCACCCAAAGTTGTGTGTTCCGTCGGCAACTTTCCTTTTTTCATGCTTTTGTCGGTCCACGCGGGCTGTTTTAGGTCAGCTAGCGTATACACACGTGCAGTAATGGAGTAGGGCGCGTGGGCCCTTATAAAAGAGATTTTTTAAAGAGTTGTTCAGGAGTTCTTTTGGCAAAGAAGAGATCTGAGATGGCCTGATGCTAGGTAAGCATGTATGGTGCAAATTAGGGTTATAACAAATGCCCCCTAATGTGATGTCAGAAGAGCATCTGATGGCCGAAATACATTACCAATCTTTACTGATGTGACGAACAAGTGAGCCCAAGGACCAGGAAACATGAGGCGTCGTCTGCAAAATAACAAATGTCTCACCGAGGCGGGCATACCCATGCTCGGGATAAAATAGAATCATGGCTACCAATCAAATAAACTGTAGATCCATGTCAAATAACTATATAAAGTGTAGCTGCGAACAATATAGAGTGGAGCTACATCTCGAAATCAAAAAGATATACATATAGAGTATCCATCTTCTAGAAGTTGATACGGCCTGATGGTTGGAGATGAGATCTTCAGAGCTCGAACAAAAACTTCAAAATCTTCAAAACTCAAGGTAGGAGTGTAATATGGGTGTACGACTTCACTACCCAGAGGTCTTCGACAGCTCGTCGGTCATGGACTAGATAATTTTGATGATCAGACTGAAGGCCTCATTGATTTCAAACAAGGACTTGATTGGACATTCAAGATGGCCGGTTATGAGGGCAAGAGACAAATTACAGAGGGGTCAACTCAGGCTTGGTAGAAACTTTCCTTGGACAACAGCACGACAAATGATGAGACTTAGGAAGCATGGCATTAATCATAATTTTACGAAGCAGGAGGCAACGCAAACTCTCCATATGTTTGGAAGAATAACCAAATGGAGGAGGACACAACTCTATGTAGCGAGAACAACTTCCTAAGGTCGTACTACATCCCAAAGCTTGAAAAACAAACAAACAGATGTGATTTATCCAAGGGCGACTCATTATGCTACCAATAAAGAAAATACTTTTCCCTTCCTCTTTTTGGGGTATATTTGATTTTTTTTGTCTTTTTCAATAATTTTGGAAAAAAAGAATAAAGGGATGTTATGTTACAATGGAGGAACGAGTGTGACAAACATACAAGCTCAAGGCACAAGGACAAGACTGATGTTCAAAATAATGATACTCGGGAAAAATCCTCCGGGGGCCAAGGGTCTTAAGACGCAGAAGCAAAGTGCTACAAGGCTGGTGTATAAGGTATGCAAATGCGGTTAACAAAACACACAATGGTAGCGTCCTTCGATGTAAGTTTAACGAGCCCGGAGAAGGTAAGCTCGGTAGTTTTTCATATTTAGAGAGTCTGAAAAAACATAAAAGGAGACTCCACTGGGGTACCTTTTTCGAAGATAGTCTAGTCAGTTTGAAAAAGGGGTAAACTAGCACCAACAAGACGTCTATTCAAAATCATTTTAACGAGTGTGATAAGGACAATATCACTAGGCCATTTTTTTCATTTTTAAGGAGTCTGAAAAAAGCTTAACTATGGACTCCGTCAGGAATGTTCTTCTGGACCATTTTAACGAATGTGAAAGAATAAGATCACTCGACAATCTTTTCAATTTTAGGGAGTCTGAAAAGAGCTTAACTATGGACTCTGTGGGGGTTCATTTTTCGTAAGTTTAGTCCCTCAGGCCCAAAAAAGGGATAAAATTATACCTGAGAGTACTCTTCTATAGAACTGAAGTTCCATAGAGTATACCTTTGTTCGTATAGTTGACCGTCTGGACCAAAAAAGGGGTAAACTACCGTCGGACAGACGTGACTTCAAATTTCAGTTTAATGAGCATGAAAGGCCACAAGATCACTTGGCAATCTTTTCATGTTTAGAGTGTCTGAAAAAGGCTTAAAAGAAGACCCGTTATTTTTTGGGAGTCCTGACGGTGAAGTCAAGAAATATGAATCATGCAAATGAGGCTCAAACTCGTATTCAGGAAAAACTACAAGGACTCCCGAGCCTACAATGTTTTAGCGACATCATGAATACCATAATGCAACCAGGATCTACCTAGGGAATCCATGTTCCGGTAAGCTCTACCACCAAGTTGCGACACTTCTAAAGAAGTTATGATGGTTCCATGTCACAACTTAATGGGATCGATCATATGGAAAAGGAAAAAGACAACAAGGTACAAAAGTCAGGGTAGAAACCTAACTTATATGCTCAAGTTGATCCTTGGAAAAAAAAAAATCATGGGCAGTCGAAAATTATTCAAAACTCCAAAAAACTGTCCCAATACCCGATCAAATCCCTCCTATGTAACTCCTGAATCACTCTAAATGGTTTTTGGTATAAAGAAAATGATAAAGGAGGCCAAAAAAGTGACAAAAAGAGGCCAAAGAGTCTATAAATAGAATCTTGCAGCTCATTATCACCATTGTTGATTTGGAAATTGACTCTAGAGCCAAAAGACCCCCTTTGTCAAAAGCAGTGATTCTGGGAACTACAGTGGACGAAACGAACTTCTATCTGGACCAAGTAAATACAAACTCTCTTATCTTACAGTTTATGTCTTTGTTTTTGCATTGGGTTTCATTTTTTAGGGGGGCGTCGACCTTTAAAAGGTCGGCCCTAGGTCCATTCGGACTGTCTCAGGACAGGCCACATGTACATTCGGGCAGAGTAATCTCTGCACACATGTACACGCGACTGTCACCATGACAACACACGTGGACCCCCTTATTGAATGAAAAAGGCTTAAACAGCAAGGGTTAACCCTCCTGAACCTTGGTGTTTTGCAGGATGTATGTCCATTGGAGAGAAAGAGAGCATGAAGAGGTGAATGAGTTGGTCGGGGAAGACTCCAATGTTGTGGCTACCTTGATGCAATGTGGGTTACTCAAGTTTTTTCTATGTCCTTTCATGCAGGCACAACCTAGGATACTAAATGCCTTGGTTGACTACTGGCATCCAGATGCAGAGGCATTCATGTTAGAGGGGCAGTCATTGGTGCCCACGATTGAGGACATTTACTTTTTGACTGGCCTCTCTAGGAGAGGGGAACTAGTCGATTTCTGGACTTTTCCTTCGGGGCCTCATAACATAGCGGAATTGATAGGCCTATACTGTGCAGATGATACAGACCGCTCGAGCACGCAGGTGCCCATAAGAAATATCACTAACTTATCGCTACAGGCAATAGTATTTCTTATTGGGCGAATTACTAGTTCTGCGCCTCTACATCAGGCGTCCCATGCACAGATGAACTGTGCAGTCCAGTGCTTAAATGCACAAGTTTTTTATTGGATTACCACATTGCTTGAGTGCATGCAAAGACAGATGACAGATTGTCATTTGCGGACACATAGGAACTTCGAGTTCAGGACCATTCTGTGTTCGTTCTTTTTTAAGAGAGTTCTGAGTTTTAGTCCTCAAGTAGTAGCACGAGGACATCGAGCCTCTCTTCCTGCTGTGTGTAGATGGGCAGTATTACTGCCGCGATAGGGTGGCGAAAGGACCAATGAGTCATTCGATGATGACTTATTTGCATGGTTTTCACGACATATCTCGGTTATAGAGGATTACCCCTATGCCGAGATTGATTTCTCGAGAGACCCTGAGATACCAGTACCTCCTGGTGAGGAGCGAGGGGAGATGGGTAAGTCTCCACCTTTATAGTTTTTTTTGTGTTTTAAACATATGTAATTTTTATGTTGTTTTCATTATATATATCATTTTTTTGTTATACCAGATTATTTGACGGATATGTGTTCATTGTGTGCAGATGTGGGACCAGTGTGACCCGCTGACTATGCGAGGAACAGGCGTTGTCCTTGGCCAAGGGCTGCACCTGCCGCCACAGGGGGACCAGCAGTAGCAAGATATCTTCCAGTCGGGGAGGCTGAGAAGGTATTGAGATGAGTTGAACGTAACTTTATTGCGCTCACTCGCACGGTCCCGATGGCAGAGATTGAGGACCTGCCACCATCTATGCAGCCTCATGTAGTGGGGGCACCACAGATGTGGGTCTGGTTGTTTTGGCATTTAGCCAACGCTGTGGACCAGTATAACAGGGCCCACAGGCCCTAACTTTAGCTAGACATTTTGACGTGCCACGGGCACTACTTGTATATATTTTTTGAGGGCATAAGCCCTGTGACTCGTTATCAGTTATATTTTTGAGACGCTTGCGTTCATCTATGTACTCTGATTACTTTATGATATTATATATGTTTTTTTGTCTTTTGTGTCTTATGGATCATGTGTAAAAAATGTATTTACATATTTATGTGAATGTTCTTTCATATATGTGCAAGATGCCAATCTAAAATTTGATTAGCTAGAGTATCTGTAACTTAGTTTAATCTCCTAGGAACATGAAAATATGTAATATAATCAAAGTTTCGTTCTAAGAGACGTACCCTAATGAATCGTCCTTGTAAAGTTGGATCATGAACCCGGTATACTCTGTTTAACTGAGACACAACCAGTTGAGCATCGAGATAGACCCGGAGATGAGAGATACCCAATGACAAAGCATCACAAAGAAACTCAATAACTGCACTATACTCGGCGACATTAGTTGTGGTGTCACCTAAGCATATACCTATGAAAGATAATAACTGGCCTTGAGATGTAAAGATTACCCAAGCTGCGGAGGCAAGCCTCCGAGTGTGCCGAATAGCACCATTTGCATACCCAACGAACACCTCGGAATCACTTGACATCTGCCACAGTGACGAATGATAACATCAACGACACATCCATAACACTAAAAGAAACTAAAAAGTAATAGTACAAAGACTATACATATGTTACAAAAGTTACCCACAGTGACCTGCCTATGAGTAATACTTCTTGAGGTAGAGCCCATTTCTAAGCTCCGCCAAAGCATTCCCTTCAAAATCAACCAGACGATAAGAGCCCTTTTTTAAAACCTCTTTTATGATGAAAGGTCTGAACCACATGGGTTTGAATTTTCCTACCCCCAGGGGGTCCTTATCTTGGTCATAGACCAGGACAAGGTCGCCTTCAGAGAAAATCCGAGGACGAACGGACCTATCATACTGACACTTGACCTTATGTTTGTGGGCCTCGTTGGCCAGGGCCGCATCACGACGCTACTCATTGAGCTGCTCAAGGTATACTAACCGTTCTTCAAGTGGAGAAGTGTCTGGCAGTAATTGTACTACCAATTTTAGAGATGGGATCTGACATTCGATGGGCAAGACTACCTCCAACCCGTAAACGAGTTGAAAAGGTGAAAAACCGGTTGCATTCTTAACAGATGTTCGATAAGCCCATAATGCCGAGTATAACATCAAATGCCAATTTGACTTGGCTGAGTTGATAGTTCGTTGTAGAATGGTCTTAAGAGTTTTGTTTACAGCTTCCACCTGCTCATTTGTTTGGGGGTAGTAGGGTGACAAATGTTCCTGCCGTAACCCAAGCCTTGACGTTAACTCGGTCATCATCTAGTTCTAAAAGTGACTGCCATGGTCAGTGACAATCTCTCTTGGGACGCCGAACCTTGCTATTATCTAATTGAATAAAAAGAGAGTTGCAGTCTCTCCATCATATTTAAACGTTGGCATAGCTTCAACCCACTTTGTGAAGTAGTCTGCAGCTACGATGATATAGCACTGCCCCCTTGCTGAAGGAGGGTTTCATGTAGTGTAATCAATCCCCCACTTGGTGAAGGAAGCAACTGTGATGACAGGAAACATGGGAGCGGGATGTTCCCTCATCTTTCGAGAAGATTTGGCACGGATGGCACTTCTTGACTGATTTGATACAATCCTTGATAAGTGTCGACCAGAAGTAACCTGCTCGTAGAATCTTTTGGGTTGTCGCCAACCCAGACAAATGACTGCCACAAGCTCCGGTATGGCAATCATTAAGCACGATAACCGCTTCTTCGTGTGTGAGACATCAACGTAGGATGTAGTCTACACTTCTTCGATACAATGTATCATCGAGTATGAGATAATTCTTAGCCTGATGGCGTATGCGTCGATGCTCACCACGAGAAGCAGTAGTGGGGCACTTCAAAGTCTCAATATAGATAAGTATATCTATGTACCAGGGATCTGAAGAGGTGATCAAAAACATATCTCCTCTAATAGGCGACTCTTCGGGCACAAGATCACCTGAATCAACCGGAAGTTCTGAAATAAGTTCTGCGAAGACCAATGACTTTTTGGACTTCGCTGAAACGAAATCCAAGTCAAACTCCTGGAGGAGGACTATCCATCTACTGATTTTTCCACCTATTACCCGTCGTGTCAACATGTACTGAAATGGATTCACGACAACAATGATGGTGGTCTTGCGAAACAGAACATAATGACGGAACCGTTGAACAGCATGGACTGATGCCAACGATGGTTTTTCGGTATGAGAATAATTGAGTTTCGGTCCTACGAGGCCTCGGCTCAGGTAATAGATGACATATTCTGAGAACAAGTCATCTTCCTGAACTAAGACCATGCCAATGGTTGACTCTGCTGCAGCTAGATATAATAGGAAATCCTTGTTATAGTTAGGTGGTCGAAGTAGAGGGGTAGTGGTGAGTGCATGTTTCAATGCAGCGAAAGAGCGTTGAGTGACATCGTCCTAACAAAAGGGAACGTCTTTTTTAAGTAAGTGCATAAATCCCTTGGTGATCTCGGCATAGTTAGCGATAAAGCGTCTTAGAAAATTCACCTTGCCCTGTAGACTCTGAAGTTGAAGGATTGTGCGTGGGGAGGGCAACTGAATTATTGCCTCAACCTTGAGAGGATCGACCATGATCCCTGTTGTTGACACTATGAAACCTAACAATTGTCCTGACGTTACGTAGAAGCTGCACTTGTTTGGATTCAAGCGAATTAGAAAGTAGCGACAACGTTCGAAGATAAGTCGGAGGTGTGTGGGATGATCTATTCTCTTGTGAGATCAAGATGCTAAATCATCTAAATAGGCCTCGACTATATGCTTGAGGTCATGGAAAGAAAAAGACATGGCCCGCTGAAAGGTGGCTCCAGCATTTTTTAGACCAAAAGGCATCTTACGATATGCGAATGTACCCCATGGACAGATGAATGTCGTTTTGTGTTGGTCTTCGGGTTTGATTTGTATTTGATTATATCCCGAAAAAACATCCATGAAAGAAAAGGCTTCACAACCCGCACATTCATCAATGATCTGGTCGATGAAAGGTGTGGGAAAATTATCTTTGGGATAAGCCTTGTTCAAATCACAAAAGTCTGTACATACATGAATTGTGCCTTGTTTTTTATTGACCGACATGGGGTTTGACACCCATTGGGCCAAATGGATAGGATAGATAAAACCGGTTTTTAGCAATTTCTCAACCTCAACCTTAATGGTTGTTGCTTTCTTGGGGTTAACTGGTTTCTACCGGACAGGCTTGGCATATGGATACGTTGTGATTTCATGTTCAACTATTTTTGGATCGATGCCTGGCATTTCCTCGTAAGACCAGGAAAAAACGTCGCAGAATTATTTAAAAAGATCTGTGTAGATTTGAATCTCTTTTAGGGAGTAGTCAGCTCCGACGAAGACATTCTCCACGGCACCAGGGTTTCGGGAGATATTGATCGGTAATGTTTCATCGATAGTTGTCATATTACCCTCAGCATAAACCTCATGTGTAGCTAGGGGATTAATAGGACAAGACCGATCTCCCATCATAGTCACAGTGAATTCTCCCACTTCAATTCAGCTTAACTCTGGGAGGAAATATGATCTGTGATGAAGATCTTCCCAGGGTTTATCCGGACTAGTCATTGATTCAATTATTGCTTCATCAGAGGGCAAGACTAAGTCTAATGAATCGGTGTGAGCGAGAGAACCCTGAGCCCAAATAGGCTCTAGAAGTGGATCGAACTCTTGTGCAGGAGCTAGATCAGTGTGGGCTGAAGTTTGTTGGACTAAAGAGTATGCTACTTCAGTTGCGGACAAGGGCATGGACATGCTCGGGTGCCCTTTCCCATCCATCATGGCCGATGGGGAAGGAAGTATCCACGGATCAACGAAGTAAGTCGTGCGGAACGACGAAACTTGAAAAATCTCAACCTTATGGTGATTGGATATAAACTTGATATCACCTTGAGGGGGCGGGTAATCAAAAGTACCCATCAAAGATGGGCACAAACCAACCCCCATGTTGACGACACCTAGTTGAGGATTATCAATCATCGAGACCGTGGATGCCCCCAATGCAGAGTCAGGTCTGGAGAAGGACAATTGATCGATGGTCACTATCCGACCCTCATGTGGAAACAACAAGACACAGAAAAATGTAGCAACCACAGCTTGCATGGCATAAGTCCAACTCCTTCCTAACAAGAGGTTATAGTCGAGGAGAGCATCAAATACCTCTACTTCGACACACATGGTCTTCCCTCCTAACTGCACGGAGAAAGAAGAAACGATACCATGTGGTCGAAACGAACGACCGTCGAAAGCGGTGAGGAGAGTAGGTGACAGAGACAAAACAGGTTGGCCAATAGCCTTCCAACATGCCAACGACATAACGCATGTCGAGGCGCCCTCATCAACCACCGTGCGGAAGATATTCCGAGTAAAATTTTTCATGGGATAAGCCACTACTATCTGAAACACTATGTGGTAAGGAAGATGAGGTTTTAAGTCGGTTGTATCCAGCATGATTGTACCCGGATTACAAGTCTCGATAGATCATAAAGCGATTAACAAGGCTTTCCTCTGGGAAGGGAAGCTTTGGAGGACCTCCAAAGCGGACATCACACAAGGGGCTTGTGATAAATCTTCCACCACAGAGTAATTCTGGGTGGCCCTTGCGTTTGGGTTATGAGAAACTTTTTTTAATGTGCCTTTGGGAATGAGTTTCATTGTTTTGCCCAAAGTCTTCTCAATCTGGAGAGGAAGAGATAGGAGTTTGACTTCTTTACCCTTCTCAGAAGTGCTCGGTTTACTATAGTCATGTGCTCTAGTCGATATAAAAGCATAACCCCTCACCATATATACATTCGCAGATGCAGGGTTATTCGCAGGCAAAGAGGGTTCTTGGCTGCCCCCTTTCGTGCTTGTAGAGGCTTGGGTTAGATTTTTCCCATGTTGAAATGGATTGGTCAACACAGCTGCGTCACAAACTTTTGGGATTCTGCAAGCCAAGGACATAGACGGGTCGGGTGGTCTTCCGCGCACAAGTTGCATGGATACCTCGCCTTTCATTTCTTAGTGTTGTCCCCACCAGCATTATCGGTAGGTTTTTTATCCCCCTTACCCTTCTTTCGTTGTTTTTTCTTTCCTTCAGGCTGTTGGGTGGCCCTTGGGTTAGTCGATTGCACTGTGTGTACCTCCGACGTTTTGGGAGGGGGAGAAGCCAAAGTAGTAGTTTGGTTGGCCGCTGTGTGTTGTATAGATAACTGCTACAACTACTTCGTCAATTGCTCAGCGGGCTTTGTTTGTGCTGAACCAACAATACCATCAGCATGTGGTCCAGCTCTCTATCTAGTTTTATCAAGTATTGAGTGTGGCGCATCTGGCAAGATGTTGTATAATAAACCGGAATGAGAATAGATGAGCTCAAATTGTTGAGCTTTCATGATGTCATCTTCTTCGGAGAATACTCTCGACGTCACGATGTCTTTGGATAACTGTCGGACCAAAGACTTAAGGAACCACTCAAGCAGGAATGCTGGTGGGACTGGCACCTTAATTAAACTCTTCCAACGTCTCCATTCTCGGATGTGATAAGAGATATGGTCCGTTGTTGTCTGTTCGAAATTGGCGAGCAGCTCTGTGCCAGCATCGTATCTCACAGGTAACTGAAAATGGTTTAGGAAATCCATCGCTAATTCACCAAAGGAAGAGTATCTTGAGCGATCGAGCTTAATGTACCATTTCGTGGCACTCCCAATGAGAGTACGTTGAAACAATCACAATTGTACAAAGTCATCTTTCAACGAGTTAGATGAGCACCAAATATGGAAGGCAGTCACATGATCTCCTGGATCTTCATTAGGCTTGGCTTCGAACTTTGGAATGTCCGAAGGCAACTTCTTCAACATAGGAGGCCAACGCGGATCGTGACAAATAGGGTCATTCAACAACCTTGTCAAATCTGGCAAGTGCAAAGTCGCCAGGAAGGGTAGTTTGGGTTTTTGGTGATAACCTGGGAAAAAGGAGCCTAGAGTTTGACTGGCACCAGGTTGCCAGGAAAAGTTCGGCTGTTGGCCTGGATTCTGGTAGAAACCATGGACATGGCCAGCATATGGATTTTGCGTGTGAGGAGACATCATCGGTGGATTTCCGAAATAGGACATAGATGGTTGGGCATGCATTAAATTCGAGGGACTTTGGGAAGGATTGCTCCATGTCGGTCCCATGGGGATAGGTATAGTGCTTTGTCCAGGGTTCCATTGATTATGAAAAGAATTACCCCAGATTGGAATTCCTGACGAGGGAACTGATCCCTGCCAAGAATTCCAAGGACCTGCGGCGGAAGAAGTTCCTAGGTGTGCCCCCTGTGCAGAAATAGTACCCTGCAGAGGAATAGATTGTCCAAAATCGGGGTTGCCCCAGTTGGGAAAGTAGTTGACGAGAAGGTGTTGTTACCAAATGTTTTGATCAAAGAAAACGATGTCGAACCTACCGGCATATTATGCGAAGGTGGTCCTTGACTCCTCGCTCCAAATAAACTATGGTGTGTAGGTTGCCTGGTGGATTGTTGATGTGAGCCACCAAGTGAAGGGGACGAAAGAGGTATATGACCTCCTCCGTAAGGGAAAGCGTTAAAAGAAGCAGGAGTGCCCCCCATGTGACCTTGCAGAGGAGCGCTAGAGCTCCCTGCCCCCAGACCTGAAGTTTGTAAAGTGGAGTAGGAAATTACAGGACTTGTACCCGAACTAGGCATCCCGTATGAGAACGGAGGGTCTGTCGCACTTGGTGTGATAGGGGTTGTGGCCACCGCCAAATATGGGAGCAGACCACTGTGCGATGTATAGGCAGTCAAGACCATGGTGGCTCGAACCGGTGACGGTGGGTTAGGAGGTGAAAACTCTCTTGTGGTGACGACCGTAGTGGGAATTGAACAATTCCCAGAAGGAGTGACAACATTTGTTTCCATTACTGCGTGCAACACTGTCTGGTATAAGTAAGGATGAATCGGTACGATGATGGGTGCCAAAAGATCAGTGGTGGAGGTTTCAACCAGACCAAAATCTTGCGATCCAAGGTCTAAAACAGTCGATTCCTCTGGATGTTGGTCGGGCACAATTTCTTGTGACCCGGTCGCTTCAAAAGACCCTTGTTGGTCTAGCTTTCTCCTTAGTGGTGGCAGGGGTGGTTCCAGTGTAACCGGCGGCAGGCCAAGAAGCCTTCGTGACTGGCGGAGCTCGTGATCCTCCACTATGTGAGAATATCAAAGACACTCTAGGGTAGTCTAAACGTTCAAAAGTAACACACACTAAAAAAGTCCCTAGAAGATAAGACAGGTGAACACTAAATTAATTGGAAGAACAGTTACAACAACCAACACTAGAACAACTTACCGGTGCAAGTGCAACTCGAAAACGGAAGCACCCTCCAGGTATACTCTACAAAGCATGGTCCGATGTCTATCCTAGGTACTGCGATATACCCCCGCAGTCACCTGTGTATGTCCTTAAATAAGATAGGCAACTAGGTTTCCAGCGTGCAAACAGTCACCAGGCGGGTACAGTCGAAAGTCTGGTAGACCACAATGAGCAGGGTATCGAGCCCGAAACCTATCAAGGGTATCGAAAGAAAGTGGTCCAGAAGAAAACTGAGGATCTCAAATGGATTCGATACCCATGAAGCCCCATACCAAATGCAATCGACAGAATTTCAAAACAAGCCCTCTATATGTGTTCTCCACTACGATTGGTCCAGCTTTGGAGAGGTTATCTCTGCTACCTTTCCGCATGCGACCTCGTGTTTATCCCCTGTGTTAGAGGGGGTTCCCGGATAACTTTCACGATACTGGACTTAGACACTCCCTAACTCAGACTCCAATGTTTGATTTTAAATGGCCTTGAAAAGTTTCCTCTCCAACCTAATCCAAGGCCCTAATCTTGAACTAGTTGGTTAACCCTACAAACATAAAATTCTAATAAATTTTAGATTTAACGTTAATTTTATAGCTTGTCTTATGTCAAGGGGTATGAAAGTGAAACTGGTGATGTGTAAAAGACGAAAGTAAAAATGAATAAAAAGTTGGAAACAAAAACTTTCACTTAATGCAAAATTTCAACAATTTTTCAAAAAAAAAAAATGTTTAAAGTTTTCTAAGATTTTGGAGAGAAAACTCAAAAGGAATTTCACTCGACTATGAGATACTTATGATATAATTAAACTGCAAAGAAATTATGAAATAAAAGACTTTTCTCTGGTTAATAATGCAGAAACACACTCTTCAACCAAACAAGAAAATGAAAGAGATTTTTTTTATTTATTTAAATGCTGATAAAGAAAAAAGGAAAAATACCAACAATTAAAAGCCAAGAAAAACAATTCTGGCCTAATTGCAGATCGCAAAGAATCACTTCAAGCAATCACACAATAGCAACTTAAAAAATGACTCTCACACTTGTCTAAAAACCCTAAAACATTTTTTTTTATGACAACTTTTAAATAAGAAAAAGCAAGCTAACGCTAAGATTAATCCTAAGCTACTGACTGCTAAGATAGAGATTCAAAAACCTGAGAGGTATAACTCTCATCAAAGGAAATGATGACTTCCTTACCCTCAACAAAAACTATCCTACCCAAGCATGCTACTGATAATCCAACAACAAGCGTGTGAACGCGAGCTGTATAGAGCCAGAGGGCATGTACACGCAGGCTGACCTTCTACATGCCGCGTGTATCTCTAAAACTCTGAAAAAAAAATTAACAATAGACAATCCAAACCAGGAAGAGACCATTGATATTGAGAACCAGGATCTCTTGAAGGCTTGGACACTCTCTTTAACAGAAAAATCAAACAATGTAAGGAAAAAAAATCGTAAAAACAAACCAATCTGAGATGAGACTGCAAACAACAAAGACTTAGAAAGAATTCTAGAAAACCCCTGAGAATGTATGATTTTGACAGGGAAGAGGATGACTGCCTCAAAATTTTTTTGGACTCTACACGCTACTACTACTTCTTCAACTAGCGTTTACACGCGGGTTGTAAGAGAATAGGGTGCGGGTACACGCGTGCAGACCTTATACAGGCCACGTGTACCTCTGTGGGTCTCGAAAAAACACAGTCAAGCAAATAACAAAGACAACTGGTATGGGAAACCAGACTCTTTGCTAGCTCAAACTTTGCAGAAACTAAAAAACAAGCAAGAAAACCAGTCTTTTAAAACTACCCAAAAACAAAACAAAATTCCTAGTAACCCTAGAGACTTCTCCAGTATGGTCGCCAATTCTGTTGTGAGGGAAATCCCCTTACAGACTAGCAAATAGGGTTATCTTATGCATGCAAATATGACCAAAAGAAATCTACTTTCTACCTTCGTCCCCAAACTTAAACCCCATTCATTTTCAACAAATACATGGTTAGACCAACATACCTTGTTTTGGATGTTTGATTTCGATCCCCTTTCATGCTTGACCGCTTGTTGGCAGTTATCCTCTCAAGATTGACCTACGTACAAAACAAGCAACAAACTACACATGCATTTTACCTATAGACTAATGGGTTAGAGATTCAAACATATATTTACTGAACTATGAAGAACTCATATAGTGGAACGGGAAAAGCATCTCTTTATTATTAACTTTAATGAATCAACTTACAATGTCGAGACCGGCCACTGCTCTGCGAATCCTGATCCTGGGCTCCTCTTCACATGTCCTCCAACTTCTTTGTTTTGTATCTCTTCTTGCACAAGGATGGCTAAAGGGTTGGGACAATGGGAATATGCAATTGGACAGAGTTTCTTCACTCTATTTCTCCTCTTCCAAATGGGACCCCTAGCCCTTCTTTTATAGGCTAGAAGAAGCTAGATATTTGGACGAACCCTCGGCCATGCATGGTTGGGAGTTTCAGTTAACTCACCCAAAGTTGTGTGTTTCGTCGACAAATTTCCTTTTTTCGTGTTTTTGTCAGTCCACGCGGGTTGTTTTAGGTCAGCTAGCGTGTACACGCGTGCAGTAATGGAGTAGGGCACGTGGGCCCTTATAAAAGAGGTTTTTTAAAGAGTTGTTTAGCAGTGCTTTTGGCAAAGAAGGGATCTAAGATGGTCTGATGCAAGGTAAGCATGTATGGTGCAGATTAGGGTTACAACACAAGGGAAGTTTCAACATCCTCTTCTGAAATATCCTTTGAGATGGCCATAAAAAGCTTTTGTTCCTTACACTTGTGGCCCGGAAAATATTTTTCATCACAATTAGAAAAAAGGCCTTTGAGTTGGTGTTCATCCATTTCATCCCTGGTCAATTTTTGGATCTTTAGTGGAGCAGAAGGAGTAGTGGGATTTATTGGTTTAGTGCAAGGAATAAAGGAGGGTTTCTGGTTTTGAAAAGAGACAACCTGTTGTGCTTCCTTAGCTCTTTTAGCAGCCTCCACCCAACTCTGAGGCCGAGCCATGAGGACATAGGAACAAATCTCATCCTTGAGGCCACTGATAAAACATTCTTGGAAAAAAGCATCAGACATGCCCTCTATACAAAAAGTCAGTCACTCAAAAGAAGCTATAAAGTCTTCCATTGTTCCATATTGTTTCAACTTTTTCAAACGGCCTAAATGGTTGGTGTCAGTGTCAAAGCATTCATAAAGCTCTGCCAAAAAGTGTGTCCAAGCAACATACCCTTGATGGGCAGTTTTTCTCCATTGCCACCATTGCCAACGTTCTTGATCTAGATGGAGAACACCATACCAGATTTTGGCCAAATCATCTGTAATGTCGTACAAAGAGAAATAATGTTCCATTTGAGTTACCCAACCAGTGGGATCTGAGCCATCAAATTTGGTCACATCCACCCGCGGAAGGCGTAGGTCACGATGAAAGTGATGGGGCTGAAAATTATGGGAATGAGAGGAAGTTTCAACTTTGGTATGCAAAGGTGGGTCAGATAAAGGGGGATCTGCAGGGATATGAAGCTTGGTGTAGATCATTGAAACAACAGATTCAAGTTGGGTAGTCATGTCTTGTTTGAAGTCTTCTTTGAGTTTGGCGATGGAGGAATGCATGTTTTGATTGATGGTGGCAACATTGGCACTGAGTTGTCTCACTTCTTGTTGGGTCTCTGTGAAATTAGATTGCAAGGTATTGAAGCGAGCTTCCAAGTCTTGGCTATGGGTATGGGCCATGATGACGAGAGAACCAAAAAGGAGCGGGCGAGGTCAAAAAAATTTCTTAAAAATGATAGGTATGAATGTGATAAGGGTGAAGAGATAAATCCAATGGAATAGGTCTCAAATAATGGTGCAAAAATTTCCAGAATTTTTTTTTCTTTTTTTTTAAACACCTGCGGAGTTATACTCTGGTTTGAAGAATACTGCATTGATGAAATGCCCAAATTCTTAACCAGGAAGAAATGTGAAGTGATTTGGAAACTCGAACAGAGTTGCGCGGAAATAGATCTTGTCTATTTTATGTTTTGTTTCGGTCCCCAAGGGTTAGGTATTCAAGGGTTCTTGTCACACACCCACTACAGCAACTTAGATTTTTCGTCTTTTTCGTCGAGGAACATAATCCTCGAGACTTCTATGGGGCCTAACGCAAACCCTCTCTTCTCTTATCCTCCTCTAAATGACCACAAGTTGGCCTTAGCGCAAGCGTCTTTCGCAACTCGCGAGTCAGGAATCAAGACTCTCGACTCCCCTTTCTCCAAACACCGACACCCGAGATGCCATACAGGTATGGCTCCCTCCTCACTAGCGCCTGCTATATGTAACCGTTGGCTAGGACAAACACTAGCACCACTCGCAACCTCGCCAGTTGAGGTGTTGGGCTCTCGTGATCCTCCTTTGCAAGTTCCCGAGATACGATAAGTCAACAATGGGTTGACTCCTTCCCAGGCGACATGTGTCCATCACCCGTCACCCGTTCCCACCTTTCTCTGGGTGTTTGTCGTTACGCCAATGGTCAACTGCACAGTCCCCATTTATGGATGGGTTACATGTTTACACGAGCCCTCGACACTCGGCACTTCGCGACTTCTACAATCGAAAAGAAACTCTCTCAAGTTCCGAACCCCCGATAGGTGATACCCACGAAGGTTAAGATCCAACGGTCCTCTCGTGCCCTAGGATCCAACGATCATGATCACGTCACGATCTCACGAATCGTGAGTTCATGTAGCCCTACCCTTGACCACTCCAAGTCGCGAGTCAACAAAATGCTACTCTCCTGCCTATACAAAGGCTAAGATCGACGGTCAATAGGGCTTCGTCAGATCCTTGGATCTACGGTCCGAGATCCCATCGCTACATGCGAAGGCTGAAAGGGTCAAGGTATTAACGCCTACGCTCCTCCTCTAGATCCATCGGTCTTGACAAATCTAAGGTATTCCCGAAAATATTCCGATCGTTCGTCAACTGAATGATAGGGTATTCTCTCTTTCTATAATTGGGCTCGCTATCCCTTCTGAGCTTGAATCACAAAATTCAACTTCTCGGGGCTTCAAACTCCCACGACTCCGAGACCTTAGAGAGATACCCTTACAACCCCAGACTTAACTATTTGTACCAAAACCAACGATGGCATATAAGCATACACATGCATCCATTATTTCCATTTTAAAACACAAGGCAATCATTCTACACAGAAATTATTATGGGCATATAAACACAAGCCTGCATTCATGATATTCAGTTCGAAATACAAGGTATAAAACACTTATCAAATCTACTAGGCGTGATGCAATTGCTGAGAGGGGTGCTCATTTCCACCCAACCGTAGGCTCAGTGACTCCAAATGGATTTACCACTAGCCACCCCCGAGCTAGACCACGATGCTTTGAGGTTCAGTCTCCTACTTCCAGCTCAACAGAAATCAAGGACGAAGGTTACTCTACTTCTCCTAATGCAAGAAAATAATCCAGGACGAAGGTTACTCTCCTTCTCCTGGTATTCAGAACTCCCTACGTTTCCAGGGTTTCTCTAGTCTCTTTTGCGATCCCCGTCGGATGCCCTGCTCTCTTTTTTTCCTACCACATTTCCTCTCTTGCCAATTTCTGTCTACAAGGTTGCGTGCAGTGCGAATTCCGCCATCTGTGGTCAGGTATAACGGTTGTTACGGATGGGCAGATCACCCCTATCCCCTCATTTAACTCTTGAGGAGCCTCCCCACCTACCAATTTGACGAGAAATCCATTCCAGGATCAGAGAGCTGCTTTGGTTTGTGAACAAGTATAAACCAGTACAGTACTGGCTCGGTGGAAGTTAACGCAACCATTCCAGGTTCCTTCCACCACCTCTCATTATCCATCGTGGTCTCTTTTAGCACATCCCCCTCCTAGTAGTCATGCAACACATATCCATAACATAATTTACATTCATCGACCTTTTATACAAAGGTTCGTCAAGTCAAACATTCGCATCTTTGAGTTTGTCGTAGTTCTTGGCCAATATAGTTATTTTTACAGACTGGGGGAAACAGGGTGTTACAATTCCCTCCTCCTTAAAGGAACATCGTCCTCGATGTTCTATCTATCAACATGACGTGTATGTACAGAAGTAAACAAAATCGGATATGCATGTTTCATGGCATCTTCCATTTCCCACGTAGCCTCATCTGGGCCAAAATGTTTCCACTGCACCTTGACTTGTGCAATGGTTCAGTTCCTGAGTGGGGTTTCCTTTCTGTCGAGTATGCATTGAGGTTCTAGCAAGAATTCTCCCTCCGGTTCCACCTAGATCACAGACCAATCAATTATATGATTAGAATCATGTACATATCTCTTCAATAATGAAACATGGAAAACATTATGTGCTTTTACTGTGGGAGGAAGTGTTAGCCTATAGGCTACAGGTCCCACTCTATCTAGAACTTCAAAGGGTCCACAATATTGAGGTGCCAACTTGGCACAAACTCCCATCCTCAGGGAACTCTTCCTGGGCCTAACTCTGAGATATACATGGTCTCTCATCTTGATTTCTTTTGGAGTTCTCTTTCAATCGGCGTAGCTTTTCTATCTGTTCTGAGCGACCTTTAGAGTTTGTTTTATCTGAGTCACTTGTTCCATTTATTTCAACATGCCGGGTCCAATAGTAACTCTATTCATGGGATTACTCCAATTGATTGGAGTATTGCATGGTCTACCATAGAGGACTTCGAAAGGGCTCATCTTCAGGGATTCTTGGTAGCCATTGTTGTAGGCGAATTCCACCAGTGGCAGGAAATCTTCCCACTTCTTGGGTTGATGCATTACATGCATTCTTAGCATGTCTTCCAATATTTGGTTCACTCTTTCCGTCTGTCCATCGGTTTGAGGATGATAGGTAGTGCTAAACAGTAATTTGGTCTCTAGACCAGTCATTAAGGATTTTCAAAAATTGGAAGTAAATTTCGTGTCTCTATCAGAAACAATCTCTTTAGGCATACCATGTAGTATGAATATCTCCTTCGTGAATATGTTGGCGATATCTATTGCCTTGCAAGTCGATTTGACGAGGACAAAATGGGCAGACTTGCTCAATTTATCCACCACTACCATGATGGCGTCATTTTTTTTGGTCGATGTTGGTAATCCGGTGATGAAGTCCATGGAAATGGTTTCCCACTTCCATTCTCGGATTGGTAGAGGTTGTAATAATCCTACTAGGTGTCGGTGTTCTACTTTAACCTGTTGGAATTCTATGCATTTGGCTAAGTACTCAGCTATATCTTTCTTCAATCCAAGCCAATAGAATTGTTTCCTAGTGGCTGTGATCATCTTCTGGTATCTGGGATGACTAGTATATGGTCTTTTATGTAGTTCATCCATTATGAACCTCTTCAAGTCATCACATTCTGGAATATACAATCTGCTTTTGTAAGTTAGCATACCTCCATCTATCATCTGGTAGCCTTCATACTTTATTCTTGTGGGTCTTGCTCCAGGTATGAGGTCACGGTCTGGAAGAATGTGTCTGTTTCTTGTGCATTCCTGACTCTTTCCTTGACATTCGTCTCCCAAGTGCTCACCGCTGCCAGATGAATTGTTTTCATACTTCTGCTAAGGGCATCAACCACCTTATTTTCTTTTCCCTTGATATGTTTGATTTCGAAATCAAACTCACTAAGAAGGACCATCCACCTAGCTTGTCTCGCATTGAGTTTTGGTTGGTCAAATAGATATTGCAATCCACAGTGGTCTGTCATAAGTACAAATTTTCTTCCCAGGAGGCAATGCCTCCACATTTTTAAGGCGTGCACTATGGCGGCGGCCAGTTATAGATCATGGGTCACATAGTTGACTTCGTGCTCATTCAATTTTCGGGATTCATATCAGACTACACATCCTCCTTGCATAAGGACTCCTCTGATCCCTTCCTTGCAGGCATCTGTGCACACGAGGAAGTCGTTTTTGGGATCAACGATCTTCAACACGGGTGCATGGGTCAGTAGATGTTTTAGGGATTGAAATCTTTCTTCACATTCTTGTGTCCACGTGAATTTAGCTCCCTTGTTCTGGAGGGCAGTGATTGGACAACCAATCTTAGAGAATCCTTTTATAAATCTCCTATAGTATCCTGCTAAGCCCATAAAGGATCTGATATCTGAAACGTCCTTTGGGGTAGGCCACTCCATTATAGACCTAGTCTTGTCAAGGTCTACTACTACTCCTTCTTCAGATATGACATGGCCCAAGTAATGTATTTGCTTCTGAAAAAAATTGCACTTGCTAAATTTGGCATAGAGCTGATGTTCTCTTAACACTTGAAGCACAAGTCTAAGATGTTCCTCATGTTCCTCTCTATTCTTGGAGTAAATTAATATATCGTCAATAAAAACCAGTACAAATTTCTCTAGGAATTTGCTGATCACATTGTTCATCAAGCACATAAAAGTGGCAGGGGCATTGGTTAATCCAAATGGTACTACCACAAACTCATAGTGACCATATCTCGTCCTAAAGGCAGTTTTGTGGATGTCTTCACCCTTGATTTGGACTTGATGGTATCCAGATCTCAAGTCAATCTTTGAGAAGATGGAAGCACCTCCCAATTGATCGAACAGGTCATCGATCCTGGGTAAGGGGTACTTGTTCTTTA
>ML789066.1:364510-417544 GCA_009831015.1 Picea engelmannii | reverse complement strand
CTGGGAGAGATCTCAAGATTTTCTGAACTAAAGAAGGTTCCCCAATTGTTTCACCAAGTGCCTGCATTGCATGTACCATTTATTCTACTCTCAGAAAGTATTTTCCAACAGTTTCATCTTCCTTCATCTTCAGCTGTTCAAACGATATTCTGTAGGTTTGAAGCTTTGCATCCTTTACCTTCTCATTAACCTCATAACTGTTAATGAGTTTGTCCCACATTTCTTTGGCAGTTCCTAGGTGCATAACTTTCACAAATTTTTCTTCTGCAAGCCCACTCAAGATAGCATTCATAGCCTTAGCATTGAAGCTAAATTCTAGTTTGTCATCCTTATTAGATAGCACAATTGGCTTTACATAACCAATCTCTACTACATCCCAGACATCTGCACCTAAAGCCATTATGTAGGTTCTCATTCTAACTTTCCAGAAGGTAAAGTTTGTTCCATTGAACAGAGGGGCCTTATTGGTTGAATTTCCTTCATGGCTTGACATGTTTAAGCTCTAGGATCTACCCTTAGATAGAAGGGGCCTACTCTGATACCAATTGTTGGACAACTTAGAGGGGGGGGTGAATCAGTTGTTTCCGTGCTTAAACAATTATGGTTCTTTTAAACTTTTTGTAGAGACTCTGAATGATAATCACAATAATGCAGGGAAATAAATAATGTCACTTTCAACATCATTCACATATATGAGAAACACAGAGACATATATTTCCCGAGGAAACCCATGCAGGATAAAAACCTCTTTTCTTTTATATGATAAGTAATGGTTACATTCTTTACAGTATCATACATATGAGCACCAACTCATAATGATGCTACAACCTCAGCTTTGCAAGCTGCAACTTGCTGAGAGCACCAACTCTCTGTTTTATCTAGCACCAACTAGAAGGAAGCACTAACTCCCTAGTTTTTCTAGCACCAACTAGAAGGAATCACCAACTCCCTATGTTCAAGCACCCACTTGAACCTCTGAGGACAACAGTCCTCCCTAGCACCTCCCAACCACCCTGAAATATAAATCTTTGCTACTGAATTTATTATAGTGATATGATGTTCGATGATGGCCTACCTGAATTATCATTGTTCTGCTCCACTTCGTTGCTCTGTCAGCCTTATTGCCTTTCTACTCAGATCATTTGCACAGTATGTTCTCCTGCTTTTTAAGCTCTGTGCGCCATACCCATTCTCTGCACAGATCCTCTTCTGTTTAATTCAGCTCCTGCACTCTGATTCTTCTTCACACATGAATCACCACAGCAAGCTCCAATAGCAACTGCAAATTCCCACAGTAACAACCCTCAAATATCTTCTCTGTGCCGTGTATTTATAGCGTCTATGCACCTTTTTCATGCAATGTTTTCCATGCCTCTGCATGGAGACTCTGCGTCATTATCCTCCGCCTCTTGAGTGCTCTATCTGATCATCGTCATGACTCTTCAGCTTCTCTAGTGATTACACAACGGTCTTCTTCGACTTCTCTAGCAGACGTCATCAATGGTTTCTGGCAGTCTCCTTGTGTCGTGCCTCAGTAGCCCTCCGATAATTTCTTGATCCAACGGTTCAGATAAAATCGATATTTCATATATCGCGATTTCGGCACTTTCGATGACATAATGTTTATGTCCATGGGATTCGCGATTTCCCGATTCGCAATGCGCTTCAGCCCTCCTGGCTGAGCCCTGGTCCATGTGACCATTACCCGTGACCGCAACCATACCTCTCGAAAAAGTGCACTAGCCCTCCTGGATAGAACATGGTCCATATGACCTGTCTCTGTGTGACCTTGGTCTTGTCACTCCATCGGATATTCGGCCCTTGCGATGACATAATGTTTATGTCCATGGGATTCACGATTTCCCGATCTGTGAACTTCCATAAGGAAATCAGATCAACGGTTCATATCATTTCTTGATCTGACGGTTGCAAATCCATCGTGACTTCGCATATCGTGATTTCACAATTCATGTTGCAATCCTTACCATATCCCAATTCATGAAACTCCAATATGGTATAAGATCAACGGTCCAGATCTGAGCTGAATCTGACGGTCTAGATTCAATCGCGATTTCGCATATCGTGAAATCGGGGTTTTCGTTGCATTGTGTTCTTTGCATATTGAAATCCCGATCCCCGAAACTCCGATGAAGCCTCCTGTCGAGCTTCTCCCGATGGCGCCCGATCGCTGCCACGCTTCCTCTACAAGTGGATGGTCCCGATCTCTGCTTGATTTCACGACTGCGATCAAATTGCGAAATCGCATATCGCGATTTCAGGATTTTTGTTGTCAAGTGAATTGGACATTTCTTAGTCCCGATCGCTGATGCCTCTGCTGACGTCACACGTGGTTTGAAACGTGTTAAATACTGCCACGTTTCACTTTGATTCGTTACCCACATGTGCCTGAAATGTTGAATCAGTCTGACACTTGTCACTACCTGGTTGTGCCACGTGTCGCTTAGCTGACGTGGTCTGTTGACGTGGGTCGAGTCGATGGTCAGGTTCAGTCGAGATTTCACTCATCGCGATTTCGGGGTTTTTGATGTCAATGAACTTTGACATATCCAACTCGCGATCCTAGAAACTCTGATGGCTACGCTCCTGGTCCATATGACCGTTATCCTCATGACAGTAGCCAAACCTTCGCTCATTGATCCAACGGTGGTCGGACCCTGCGCTCCGATCTGACGGCTGAGACCTGTCCTCCTCTTTAGTGCGCTCTTCTGATCTATATTCATATCTGACGGCCCTCGTTTGGTCGGGATTTCACCTTGGCTTTCCCGATGGTTTATCTCTCTCACAACTTCTGCTTGATTTGACGGCTGACAGGATTTTTGAATGAGATCCAACGACTGTGGGTCTCTGTCTTCCTTCTCCTCTGCGAACTCCTGTATCTTGAGCCTTGCTGCGTGCGTTTTCCTCAACGCTGTTTCTCCTGAGCTGTTGCGCGCATTTTCCTCAACGTTGTTTCTCTTGAGCTATTCCTCTTGAGCTTTGTTGCGCCCGTTTTCTTATCCTGCCATCTCCTATGTTGTACTTGCCATCAATGACAAGCATACTCCTTGTTAAACATTTACCAACAATAACAACATACTTTGTGAGAATCTCTCAGTTAAGAGATCAAGTACAAGCTATTGAAGAAATCATTTCAGAGAAGGAATTGGTAAACATAGTACTCAATGGTCTTCCCAAGACGTGGGATGCATTTGCCGCAAGCATGAACACAAGGAAGGAGTATCCTACATTTGAATAACTTTGGACTTCTTGTGCTCAAGAAGAATCCAGGATCAGTGAAAAAGAGAAACCCCAAAAGAAGTACGATGATCAAGCCTTCACAGCAAGATTCAAGAACTTCAGAAACAAAAGTAAGTTTGGCTCAAAGAGGAAGACAAATCAAGAGAAAGATATTTCAGAAATACTATGCTTCAACTATCCAACATATGGTCACTACAAGAATCATTGTCCCGAGCTAAAGAAAAGGAAGGAGAAACACGAAGCATCAGTTTCCAAAGAAAAGGAACCTACAAAGCAGACTAAGAAGGTTGAAAGAGACTTCTTCTTCTAAAGGTAACAATACTCTTCTTATTTATTGTACATATCTTGTTTGCATAGTCTTTGTACATATCTTGTTCCAAGAAGAACCATACTTATGGAAGAACAACAAGATAAGGATTTCTATCATTATACAAGTCAGATAAGACACATGAAAGGATGAAATACATCAAACAAATCATGTGGAAGCTATTACAAGATAAAACGAATTCAGAATCAATCATGAAGAGACTTAGAAGAAGAAAATATAGAAAGAAGTCAACAATCACAAAGAGAAATTGGAGAAATACTTATGACGTTTTGTAGAAGACAATAAGATGGAAGCGTGAAATCTTTTAGATGGAGGGAGACGATTATATATTACAGAATACAATAAGGATGCAGATGGAAGCATGGACTTTGTTAGATGGAGAGAGCCAATTATATGCACTCATACATGAAGCAAGGATTAGGAGGGAGCTCATCCTATGATCCATTGAATATGATGAAGTATATATACATGGTAGCAGCCATGAAAGATAGTACGTGTTCAGTTCAACCACAGAAGAAGACTTCTTCGAAGAAAAGCCTTAAAGTACCCCTGGTTGTCCATCCACATCCATGATCCTATGATGAAAGAAAGAAATGCAATCTTTAGGGCATGGAATCTATAAGAAACTCCATGGACCCAAGAGCTAAAGAAAAACATTAGGAAGAACATGAATATTCCAAGAAAGAAAGAGAAGCTAGAACAACCAGTCATTAAGAATCACAAGATTACCAGCCTGATGTGAACTCACTAAAAGAAATCAAGTAGAGGAACTGAAAGTTGTGATGAAGAACAGTGTATATATGCAAGCATTGCAAGATCCAGAACTATAGTTTCTCCCATATGGAGGGAGAATACTACGATGATTACTTGTTCCAGTAAACCAGACATACCACTACATGAGTCTTTATATCATCCGCAATATCCATGGGTTGGAGTTCTACATCAGATGAATGCAAAGAATGTTCTCTAGAGAAATTGAACAAAGAGCATATGAAGAGCAACCTCAAGACTTTGAGGCATACCAGAAAGAGATCCTTGTATGCAGATAGAAGAAGATAACTTGGTGGAGAACCTCCAGTGCACAACAGAAGCGTGGTGAAGATTTTCTATTAAAAAGATATTGTATCAAGATGATTACTCAGAAGATCAGATCTCATGACGACAGAAGAAGTGCCACATGGATATGTTCCATTTTTCCAACAATGATATACTTTATCAGAGCTTATTGAGGCCTTCAAAGAAGACCAGTGTCCCAGACCGAAGTACATTTGAAATCAAGCATTACATTATCCGTGATGAAGTCCAGAAAGGAGAAAGTGGTTATCCAATACATATCTCCACAGATGAGAAGATAAGCAGACATTTTGATAAAGCTTCTTTCAAGATGAAAGAGTTTGCGTACTCAAGCTAGAGCTCGTGGAGATGACTTCCTTATTGAAAAAGGAAGAGATGAATCCCAGGTTGGGAGGGAGCACTGATGTATTATTGATTGATGGACAGTCATTTTTCAGTTCGAAAAATGGTCTAGGAACCTAGGGGCAAAGTGAAGTAGTGTTTTGGGGATTAAGAGTTGGTGCAGAGTAGAAAAGTGTAAATTTAAGAAAACTAAATAAAGGACAAGATTAATTTTGGGAAAGAATATCACTATGGAATAAGTTGTACATATGACCAACAAGATGATAATAAGAAAAATTTCTGGTAGAAAATATATTAGAGAGAAATGTGGGGGTGTCGTTAGAGAGTTTTTGGAAGTATCCATTGGAATATTCACCGAGTTATCATATTCTGGAGCATTGTTGGTTATCATTTCACTTAAAATCTGAAGAAGACATGTCCAAAGTTTTGAAATTGATGTGCCATTGGGGCTCAACAACTCTAATGTTTAAAATATGGAGTCCAAACTTTAACCCCAAGGAAGAAAGGATTTCTAAGCACCCTATATGGTAAATATGTTGATTTTGGCATTGGAACCTTCAAGGTCAATAGAGATTTTAAAGCCATAGAGAATAGCCTGGGACCTTTCCTAGAAGTTGATGAGAAATTTTTATCTAATGTGTCATCAACAATAGATAGGGAGTTAATTGAAATGGATCTGGTGGGGGGCTTGTTGAGGGGATAGAAATATAGGTGTGTAATAGAAAATATGCAATCATTAGACTATGTGGGTATAATTTTTCATTGTTACCATTGCCACTCATATATTCAATTGGTAGCTAAGTGTATCCAAATATTTAAAGTTAAATAATGGCGAAGAAAGGTTTTGAGACCCATGGGGATAAAACAAGGTAAGGAGGAGGTTATTGTTGGAAAGGAGACAAAGGAAAGGAATAGGAAAGAGGATAAGGATTCATTGGTGGAAACATTGGGAATTCAAGAGGCCTAATCATATCACAAATGGGGTGGGGAAGAATTGTTGTTAAGAAATCAAAGGATAATAGGAGAGGAGTCTTTGCAAGAAATCCAAATAGAGTCAGTTGTGGCTTTGATTTAGAAGGATTTCATGTTGGAACAAAATGATTCTCAACTAGTAAGAACTCATATATATTTCTACCCTATGTTATTATGGAAAAATACATGCCGATGTTATCTTTTGAATCATGTCCCAATTTACATCTGTATAAAAATTCCTCTGCTATAAAAGCTAAGGGAAGAAGTCTAAAGAGAGTTTAGGTATGTCTTTGGGTGTTTCTATGGAAGAAAAAGATCAGGTGTCACTTTTGAGCCCTAAACATAGAGAGATTTTAGGGGAGGAATATATGGCGAATAGGATTATGCTAATGGGAAGGGGAAAGGCAGGGACAATTTTAAGGATGGAAATTTATATTAAAATGTAGAAACATGGGCTTATCTTACTAGTCCTTAATATGCAAAATGTAAAATGTTTGTCAATAGTTTTGTAAAAATATTCAAATTTCTAAGCATTTTGTATAGTTTCTATAAAATTTTGGTGATTTTTAAGGTAACATAATTTTATTTTATGAAATTTGGGCGAATCATTTTTTTAAAATAATGGAAATTGGAGAATCTTTTTTTGGGAAAAACCATGGAAAATAAGCCCAATAGCGAAATTTAGCTCCTAAAATCATCTATGGAGAAAGGGGAATTGGATATGTCAAACCCCAATAGATATACTCTTAGACCTAGGAAATACCCATTGACAGAGGAGGAACGAGGTGCTAAGGGAGGGATAAGTAAGCATCTAGGATGAGGTGGGGCTCCAGTATCTAGGGGGAGTGATATCATCTCTCAATGGATTAGTGTAAGACCATTAGGGAGGTGAAGGGTGTAAAGAAGAAGATCCTAAAAGAGGCCCTTAGATAATGATATGACCCAATGATAATAATGTCATTTAATATAGAAGGGATCGGAAAACCCTCTAAAATATTATCCCTAGGTAGGAAAGTTGAGTTACATACTTGTCATATATTTTATTGATACAAAATACCATGGAGGAGAGAAGAAAAGGTGATTTTTGACATATCTAAAACCTTGAGGGAAATTTTTTTTTTAGCAGTGGAATATATGGGGAGATTAAGGGGGTTACTTGATCCACAGATGGTGGGGCTATTGCATGTTCGTTTCGTCAACATTGATATTTTGTGGAATCAAATCTAATTCTTTGTGTATAGCTCAAATCCAAGCCTTGTTAAAAGACAAGTTGATTCCCTTGCCTAGTATTTGACAAAATGAATTCCTTTTATACTCTATCAATTCCTCGATTATATTTCTTTTGTTGATTTAAAAAAAGGTTTAAAAATGCTCCAAATTGTTGGTTGAATGCCTTATTGTAATGGTCTTTGAAATTGGCCAAATCAAACTCGAAAGAGATGAGAAAATATAATTTTGAGCATGTGAATATGGGAGTTCGTACACTATAAGGCTTGAATTTGAACACAATTTATAGAAATTTGTGGAATTCACCAGCTACATGCCACAAATATCTCTATGTTATGTGGTCAATTGTGACAGTGAGTCTAGTCACTCCCCTTGGAGGTATGGTGGGAAATCAATATAAGGTGGGAAGGAGAAGTGATTTGTATGGAACATCCTCAGTTAATGGTTATGCTCTCCCTAATACTCTAGAAATGATACACACTTCGTCTTTGCTAAGGTGGAAATCCAAACACATTACAATTTTTAGGGAAATCATAAACATAAATCCAAGTAGTCAAAAGAATAAAAATCAATGCCATATGTATGGGCCAAGGTTCCAATTAATGAGAAATGCATTCCCATTGTGCTACAACTTCTGGTATATACACAAAAGTCACCCCATTCTACAAGCCAAACAATGACAGTGGATTCAACGCCACCCAACTACATACAATCTTCACACTAAGTGGATCCATTGGATAAAAATTCCAAAAAACAAATTGTTAGCAAATAAACTTGTCAGGGTCTCGTGAGTCTGTGTTTTCTACCTAGGTCTGTAATTTTGCCTGTTTCTCTCATTTTTGTAGACTCGATCGTAAGTTTTCCTTTCGGCTCATGGTTTTCAGTTGTTCATCTTCATCCGTTTGAAATACTTTTTTTTCCTTAGCAGCTTTCCTAAGAAATATCATCCCTTATCCTTCATGTTTTCCCTAAGGCCGATCACCCCTCTTTTTCACTCTGCTAGTGATTCTTTTGTTTTCTCGAGACCTCAACTAGTCATCTGAGTAATGGTTCACAGGCCACGATCATGACCACCAAGCGCATCACTTGAAGTGGTTTGATGTGGATTCAAATCAAGCGAGCGAGCAATATCAGATTGATGACGATCAGGTGATATGGATCCTACAGTTGCACGAAATATAGCGCTAGAGGTCCGAAATCCTGAGGTCCATCCTAGCCGTTGGTGTTGCGAAGGACACGTGGCATGCGATTAGTGTTTCGTGGTTTCGCGAGATGGAGAGGTCAAGGAGAAAGTCATCATAACTCGTGAAATGTGAAATCACGATGAGATCGTAGCCGTTGATCAAAGAAGAGAGCTGGACCGTTGGATCATCTTTTCGCAATTTCCCGAGTCGAGAAAGTAAGAGGGAAGAGTTT
Source organism: Picea engelmannii (assembly GCA_009831015.1). NCBI lineage: Eukaryota > Viridiplantae > Streptophyta > Pinopsida > Pinales > Pinaceae > Picea > Picea engelmannii. Next base: position 408,927 of record ML789066.1, on the reverse strand, counting down.
TGAAGATTCGCAAAGCGCGATGTGCCGAAGTACCGATGTCATTTGAACCGTCTTATCAAAGGGGACGCGTGTCACCTGATCCAAGCGTCGCAATTTCGTGACTTCGAAGTTTGAGTATAGAATGCAGTATGAGTTCACAAAATGTGAAATCTTGACGTGCCTGAGATAAGCACGAGGTCATGGCCCGAGGTCGTGCGGGGCAAGGAAAAGATTTGTGCCAAGAAACAAAGTGCCCGAGTCGGTCACCGAGAAATATCTGCATGGCCTCAAGGCCCCAGAATTGACTCAAAGGAGTCATGAGCTTGCCTGGAACATTCATGGGTGTCAGGCCTCGCCCTGATCCCTATGAAAGAAGTTAATGAAAATGGGGAAGGTGGTTGAAACCTCATTTCACCACATAAATGGAAAACATGAATATATGGTCATGGAGAGAAGACTGTCAGTCGAAAGTTCCCTTGTCATGAATTTTCCTGTGAAGCCCATACCGATCTGATCTTGTGTCTGACAGAAGAATACAAGTGTAGCTTGATAGAAGAAGATGCATATTCCAAGCCTTGAATGCATGACCAAAGTGTGTTTATGTAGGGAGAAAGTTTCTTTGAGTATATATACTTAGTTTTTATATTTTGTAATGGTCGATGGTAGAGAAAAACTCTCGATTTTGTAAATTTTTAATGAACACTCTAGTTCTCTAGTTATGCTTTGTAATCTGAGATTTCTTGTTTAATGAAAGTCATATTTCTTGCTCCCTCTTGTTTCCCTCTGATACTGAAAGAGTTCATGGTTGACTGATTCACTTGAATTATCGTGTCTGCACTATGATGAAAGTTTGATTATATTGTTGTTATTATTTCTTTCAGTTCCTTTGAAATTTGAATTCAAGAAGACCTTATGTTTAAGTTTTTCTTCCTTAGGCTATTGGAAAGCCTCATGTTCACAACAGACCTCTACATTCTTCGTTGAAGTCTTCCTCCTACTCACCCTTACTACAACTTACTGACTGAAATTAAACTAGACCTAACCTTCTTGTGCATATCAGTCCAGTCTTCTGAGTTAAGACAATATTTTCTTGAGATTGCACCCATTTGACCCTTTTTATAACCAACCCGTGACATAAAATACTAATCGGTATCGAGATTACCTCTACAACAATCCAGAGGTGACTTTTGGTGCTAAAAAAAACCACTGAATGGAATGTCCCATTATGATTAAGTAAATCGATTCCCTCAATCAATCCAACTCAAACCAGAACTACGTATTAATCTAAAGCCACAAAATTGAAGTGATTACACACATATTTTAACATTCAATGGAGTTTTTGTTTTTATTATACTCGGCAGAAAATTACAGAAAGGTGAGATATACATAGACTTTGTGTATTGGTACTCATTGTCAATACCAAAGTTGCAACTAGACATGGCTCAGAGACACCTTCTCTTAGTGTGGACAGGCTCCTCAACACCTTTATCCACCAAACTTTGAGCAGGTTTCCCTTTTGGGAAGAGGCACTCAAACAAAATTAATGAAATCCTATATATTAATAATGGGAAGTGATCTATAATGTACCTAGCAACATATATCCTCTATTGAGGCTATAGGGTACTTTGTAACCACGTTAAATTCACACTTATTTTTTATATGATATTAACTCATTAACAAATGCAATTAACCATGAGACCATAATTTATAAATGCGGGCTAATATAGGTAATCAAAACCAAACAAACTAGAAACTAAATTAATCCATGGCATTAACCAAAATAAATCAACATATTCATTAACAGATTGATAACCACTTATCTTATAGAATATTACGCTAATTGTCTTCAAAAGAAGGGTGTTCCTTAGTTTTAAGTTTTATGTGGTGCAAAGTGTTAGAATGAAGGTTTTCCAAAGTATCCACAGTAGCCATAATTAGTTTCGTCGACATTTCCTACCAACCATAGGATTCCTACTACAATTAATATATTGTTATAGCAAGTTTTGCCTCACACCATGCAACTTGCTCAGAGGGCCTTTCCATTTCCCTATGCAAACTTGAAGTCCCCTTTTGTACTTCCCAGAGTCAAAAAATCAGATTTTTCCACATATACACACCATGACAATTATACAACATGTGTATATGCAGGTTGCACCATTAAAGCCCGTGTACATCGAGTTTGGTGCTCAAAATTAAAAATTGTGTTGGGTTTCCATGTCACGTCACGAGATCCATGATCTTTGACCTTCCATATACTGGAAACGTTCTGACTCGGTCCTTCAGTTCCATTTGAAGGCTATAAATTGAGCCATATCCAAGCCGTGGAGAAGAGGAAAATTGAACTTTTCAGAACAAAGATACTCTGGAGAAATTTTCACTTCACATTGAGTCTGCATCCCTTTATCCTTGAAAGTTTGAACACATTGTTCAGCCCCCAAGTTCTTCCCTCTTTGATGGAGAACCCCATTGTCTCTCTTATAGGAGCTTGCCTTTGGTGGAGGATTGAAGTGGTGGAGGCCCAACTATAAGGGACTTAGTTTCTTGGTTCTGAGACGTGTCGACACAGAATTTTGTCACTTATACACTTATGTTGATCATTTTTTAATAGAAATACTCTTTTCGCATCCAATTGATATCTTGCAAATATTTGAATTATTGTTCCATGGGCGTATTTGTTATGAATGTTAATGGATTGTGTTATTGTATGTGATAACATTATATATTATCACCATATGCTTGTGTATCTTGGTTGTTGAGGACAAGTTGTAGGTATAAAGATTTGAGTTGAGTGCTCAATGATGGTCTTCATCGAACGTCCAAACGAGGTAGGATCTTTATCTTGTCTTGTTAGCATTTTCATTTATGTAGAATACTTGGGATTAGAGTTGATTTCTGCATTCATTATGTTTGTTGTGGTTTACCCCATGCCATAGAGTGATTTTCCTCATAACCGGATTGGCGAGCATACTGGGGATTGATTTTCTTTTTTGGGGTTTGGAGCTTTTTTCTCTTGACTTGCTCTTTGTTAGCCTGAGTTTCCTTGTCGCCTTATTGATTGACATTCTATTTTTACTTTGCATCTGAGTTTCTTGGCCTAGTCCTTCTCCTGACAGTGTTTTACTACATATACATGGGTTTTCCCTTGACAGACGCATACATACGCGAGCTATCATTATATAGGGCGCATACATACGCAAGTTTTTCTCAAACAACCGCGTACATCAACTTTTTAGGATTAATGATTGATTTTGGTAGTTGTGGGGTGAATTTGGATGGTTGTTGAGTCTTCTTGGGTCTTTTTCCTAACTATTGACTGCTTGCAGAGTGATATGAAACCTTATTATTGTTGAATTTTAGGACGATTTTCTTTCTCGTCATCTTTTTCATTGGTTGTCCCTGCATCTTGGTCTGAGTGTTTGCTTCTTGGTATCCTGCTTAGCTTGTCTCTTTTTTCTTGCAATAGGATCTATATATCAAGTTGCTATTCAGTTCTCTCATTTTTTCGTTTCTTTATATCGAAAATACAAAAAATGCATTTTTGTTCATTTTGCATTTTGGCATTTTCTCTTTTGGTTGTTTAGTATTGATCTTGACATATGTGGAAAGATTGCATCTTATTGGAATTGTAGAGTTGCATTGAAAGTTGCATTTGAAAAGCTTACCATATTTTGAGAATTGAAGATTAGGGCTTAGCTTTATGTTCATATTCATTTATTTGATACCCCGAGTCATAAAATCACCAGTTTCATGACCACATCCCTTGAGTAAACAAAAGTCATTAAAAGTAACACTGATTAATTAAAATTGATTAGAAACAATTTTATTTTTAGAGTACACAAACAAGCATATGATATAGGGCCCGGGAATAGGATTTTGTGAGTAAACATCTCCAAGGCTATTAAACTAAACATATGTGTTTGACCAGGGAGTGGTGAAATCCATTGTGTAAATAGTGACATCAGGACACTCCGGTCACACCAAAGTTAAGCATGAGGTCACGCGAAGTTGGTTGCAGAGATAGCCCTCTAATACCTTCTTAACATCAGAGATATTTCTGAAGATCTATTCATATTTGGGGGTCTTGCTAGTACCTTTACCTCCGTGAGAGGCAGTTCTTTCAATATTTCAGGCTTTGTTACCCTGCCCATATGGTGGACCTGACTTATGATTGTTTTCCTGCGCATTGATTATATCGTGGTGGATCTAGTTGCTTGACATAGGTAGCCACATAGGTTACTTGCAGGGGTTATTTTGCAGGTACCCTAAGTCATATAAGGGTCGGACAACACATAGTCTTTATGGAGGATTACCTCTTTGGGGGGATCTCACCAATTGCATTGTTAATCCCATGAGGGCCTTTATAACTAATTATGATACCTTTGATCTTTTGAAGGGATTCTTAGGCCCCTCTTGGGTGAGGCATACCTACTCTAGTAAGGGAGGCCCCTTTTCAGCTACTATATCATGTTTGTGTGCATTTGGCCTTTTCTCTTATTTTTGTGTGCTCTTTTATTGTTAGTTGGCCCTAGGATTTGGTTTCATATCTCGAGTATTGAGTCATCGTGGAGACAAACCAACTTCCTCGTAGGTCTCATCATTTTTTGAAGTTACCACTGCATCTGGATTCTTTGCCTTCTAAAAGGCGTAAAGTTATCAAACATGGTACACATACCTCCACCTACCAAACTTGTGATTATACAACTATGAGTACTGAGTCAAGTACAAAAGATACTGGGAGTCATTCAACTCCCATACCTTGTGGTTAATGGAACTCCTTCGAATCCTTCAATTGCTATGGTTGTAGTGTCGAAGGTTCCCGTCATCACTCATACTGGTCTGTGGTTGATACTCAACCCATAGTAATGAACCCTTTCGGGTCTCTTTTTGGTACCCCTGGATATAATTCTCAGTCCATACCTTCGGTCTCTAACCCTTTCTCTTTTGGTATGCCTAATATGACATCAAAACTTTCACCCTCCATTCCAACAAATAATACAAATCCTAGTCGGACCTAGGGGCATGGCTCCTTCGCATACCACTCTTTCATTTGGTGGAGGTCATATCCCCAAACAAATCCTATGGTTGGAATCCAACCTCCTTTCCCTCCTGGGTCTAATCCTAGTCTTAATACTCCTGGATGGAGTACTCAACCAGGTGAAAAAGCTACTTCCTATGTTCCATCTTTTCCCCCTTCCTCCTCCACACCGATTTTGACTAACACATTTGTTATGATGAATCCACCTCTATCTTTCAGATTTCCACCCGGGGGGAAGTCAGTTTCATGCTATGGGAAGCCCCCATCCTAGAGCCACTCCAGATGGGGGAAATGTTTATAATCCTCATTATACCATTCCTATAGGTATAGTGCCCACACAACCTCTTATGAATCAGTTTGGAGGAGGATATTGCCATACCCGACATGTCCATGGTGTATACCAGAACCATGGATGGGTTGTAGTCCCTCAACATCAATCTTTCTTGGGAGCGTGGGCTCAGATGTCGCAACCCCAGCTCCCTTTTTTGGTCATGCTTAATTTTCCAAATTTATCGAGATTAATGAATGACCTAGTGCATCATGATTCATCATGCCCCCCCATCCCCACTAAGCTTCCTTCGGATATTCCAAAATTCAAAGGAAAGATTGGTTAGGATCTGGGTGATCATGTTACTACTTTTCATCTTTGGTGATCATCCAATTCTATTAATGAAGATTCTATTCTTTTGAGACTGTTTCAATGTACCCTCATAGGGGTGGAAACGAAATGGTACATTGAGCTACCAGGGGGAACATACAGAAATTTTAATGAGATGGTTCTGGTCTTTCTCAACCACTTCCATTTGTCGGTTCATTACAACATCATCATAGAACTTATTTCGACCCTTCGCCAAGATAAATCCACACATATATCAGACCATATCCAAGAGTGGCATAGGCGAAAGAGGTTGATTAAAGCCTACATTCCTCCAGAGATCCTGTTGGAATGGTTCCTTAAGTCCTTATCGCTTTATATTTCGAGGGATTTCTCTACATCCGGAGTAACATCCGAGGAGGAAATTATTTTCAAAGCCCAACAATTGGACCTCATATATGCTCAATCTAGAATGTTATATGAAATTCTTCCTGACATGTCATGATCGAATTACGACCCTAGACAAAATCTTGGGCCTCATGCCGATGGCATCATAGGCTCTGCAAATACTAAGTCTTCAGAATTGGTGAAGAACTAGTTGAAGGATTTGTCTCTAAAACAATATGTAGAAGGACAAGATTCGTCTTCATCCTCCACTCCCACTCAGTCGGTGGATGTGCATTATGTATAGTCGTCGACCAACCCGAATGGTAACCAACAACCAGGAGGGAATAGAAAGAAAGGACAAGGTAATAATCGTAAGGGTGGGAGAAATAAAAATAAAACGAAGGACAACACTAACAACGATGGATTGAATAAAAATTTTGGTGAGGAAAAGAAAGAAAAGTGGAAGGTGAAGATTCCTTGTAAAATTTGTAAATATGATCACCTTACCCACCTATGCTTCAAACTTGAGGAAGCCTCAAGGCTCTTATCTCAATCGCTCGCTGTGTTGAATAATTTTTTTCCACATAATCAACACATGGCTTTAGGGTCCTCCAACACCTAAAATTTGTCGAGCGGGAATCAAAACCCTTCGGCTCATGAAGGTGACCATCTCTTCGTTAATATGGTCAAGTCTCATATTGATGTATCCACTCAATCTCATGATTATGGTTCTTCATGGACTTTTGCAGGTACAAAGTCTCCCCCTCCTCCAGAAACACCTTTGTAGATCAAAAAACCAGAGCCTCCACCTCATATTCTGAAAGGAGTACTAAAACACTCTGTCCACAATCCCAATTCCATAGTTGCCCAGAACTATTCGATTGTCGAAGATCTGGGTCAAACCCTTTATGCGATGTCAGCTTTGGAGGTGCTCCGTACATGTCCTTCATAGAGGAACGCATTGGTATCTGCATTAGGAACTCTAGACCTGTGTGGCTCAAAGGTTATCAAGTTTGACGTCACATATGTTAAGCTTTGATTTCCTTACAACTTGGCCTTTCAAATCCATGTGGATTACTCGAAATATACCATCAAACACATTGTTATTGATGAAGGTGTTGCAACGTGTGTGACGTCCCTAACCTGTTGGAAAACCATTAGCTCTCCAACCCTCTCTCAATCTATGACTATGTTGACTACATTTGATGGTTGTTCTTTCCATCCCCATGGAATTCTTCCCGTCTTTCCAGATCATTTAGGTGGAAAGACAATGGAAGTGGATGTCAAGGTGGTTGACGTGCCCCTTGACTATAATTTATTACTAGGGAGTAATTGGACTTATGCCATGACTATGGTCATGTCGTCTATTTTTCTCACTTTATGTTTTCCTCACGAAGGGAAAATAGTGATGATTGATCAGTTATCCTTTGCGCATGCTAGTCCTAATGCATCAGTTGGACCTTTGATCCTAGTGATTGAAAATTCTCAGACAGAAATTGAGGATATTGGTGTCAGAATGTATTCCTCCCTCATGGGTACCTTTGATTTCATGGCACCAATTCATCACATTTATGCCATGTCCAGTAGGTCTTCTTCGTCGATGAGTTTTCTTCCTTTCCGTACTTTGTATTTCAATGATCCTTGGACCCTACCTTCCCCGACCATTTCCTGTGAAGATCAATCACATATTGAAATGGCAATGTCACCGTTAGCAAAAAAAAATTTGTATCAAGTTGTTCTTGACTCTACTGCTGACCCAGATACTGTCTCCTCATAGACAAACGAGGAAGATCTCGTTCTACATCCCATTTGGGCCAGCTCATCATCTTGTTCACGTGATTGCCTCGACGATACGTTACCTTTGGATGAAGCCATATTAGAAGCCATGAATGGTCCTGATAGGCCATGGGACGATATGCATCATCACTCTTACTTCCTCCCGGAGCTTGTTAGGATCGAACAAGATGATTTTAGATATACCTTGAGTGATATAGTCAGTACGTCATGGTTCCACTAGATACACATGGAATTTATGCCGAAGGAAACATGGCGAATATTTCTCCAAACGTCATGATCAACATCTCTCGAATTCCTGGCAAAATTGAATATGTATATATTGGCGTGGATTGTTCGCATGAAGAAATTTATCTACACCGATCTCTTCAAATAATTTTGTGACGTATTCGCTTGATCGTACAAAGAGATGACAAGAATCAACCCTTGCATTGTCGAACATGAGATCAAGACTTATTCAGATGCTAGACCTGTTTGACAATGTCTTAGAGTTGTTAATCCTAGGAAGGACCCTACTATTAAAGCATAGGTATAGAAGCTACGTAATGTTGGTTTCACTTACCCAGTTCCCTTGATTGAATGGGTAGCCAACCCCATTCCCGTTCCCGTTCTCAAAATTAAAATAGGAGTGGGGTTTTTGGATTTCTTTTACCACTTGAATAGGAGCCTCGATAATGGGTTTATTTTTATGTTCTCTTGTTTCTTTATTTGGTGCAACCACGGTCTTTGAAGGAGTATCTGAATTTTTAGGCTGAGTAGATGCACTTGGTTTTCCATCCTTCTGTTTTGATCTCATATTATACATGTTTTGAGTTTCATTGAATTTTTTTCCTTTACTTAACTCATTCAAGTGATTGCAAATTAAATACTCTTCATAAGCAGTCTAGTTTAAATGAGGAGAGGCAATTGTATCCCCTAAACAATGAATTTTTTGGTCTTCCTCCTCATTATTTCCCTTTTCATCATCAACCAAATTATTTTGTAGAGGAGTTTGAAGTTTCTTTTGCTCTCTATTTCTTTGATCTCTCTGCAGAATCTGAGGTGTATTGTTCGGCCTTCTAAATTGATTTATGTTTCCAAAGTCTTGAGTATTTCTATTATCTTGTCTCCCTTCAAGATCTAACCATTCAATTTCTGTAGATAATGACTTAACCAACTTTTTCAATTCATCAACCTTGGGATCAATACCTGAAGCATCTGAAGATGAGGCTTATGTTTTTTGTTTTCTTCTATCTCCATCAGATCTTCCCTTCAACTTATTTGCTGCTAGTATATTTGATTCAACCTTCAGTGCAACATCTTGCATATGGGACAAGGTTTCATACCTTCTTTCTCTAAAAAAAAGACAAAATTCTTGGTCAAAAGCACTTGCATAGGTTATTTTAGCATAGGTCTCAATGGGTTTAATATCAGTAGGAATTTTTTTATACATCTTGTTAAATCATTTTGAGAAATCTGACATAGATTCGTCCTCTTTCCTTTTGAGAGCCCCAAATTTTGTAATGTAATACAAGAAATATTTCTTGTCACCTCAATGCCTCATAAAGGCATCATCTAGGTCCTCAATTCCATCTACTAGTCCAGGGGATAAACTTATAAACCACTTCTTGGATTCTTTGCACAAAGACTCTCATCCATACATATTCATTTTCAATATTCAAATTATCTGCATAACTATAAAATGCAACAAGATGTTCTTCTGCAGTAATATCTTCTTCTCCATTATATTTAACCATGTACTTAAGGTAATCTCCTATTGGGAGATAATTCATGGGTTGAGGAAGCACTAATGATGCATACCTAGAAACCACAATGGCATCCATTCTTTTCTGAGGAGGATTAACTACTGCCATTTGATTTGGAAAAGGAGGCCTCTGAATCTTGGGAGAAGTAAGAGGTGATTTTGCAGGTGAAAATGTGATCTATATAATAGGAGGTTTTGAAAAAGGAGGAGTATGAGGTGGAGAAGATTCAGACTTAACAGAAGATGGGTTGGACTTTGGTATAGCTGAGAAGATTTCAACAAAAATTGAGGTTCTTTCTTCTTTAGTTAAAGGAAATTTAAATGAATAAGGAGTTGGGGAACCTAAGAAAGGGAAATCTTTCAAACTTTCATCTAAACCACTTTACAATTTCAGGAGATGCAATAAATCAAAGCTTTCTAAACTTTCTTCTTTCAAGTCAGGAGAAAAAGGTGTGTATTGAACAAGAAAATCTTCTAACTCTGATTTTACAAGAGTTTGAGCTGCAGGTACATGAGGAATATCAGAAACAACAACTGTTGTATGGAAAACAGAGTCAAGTAGGTCTCCATAAATACCTGAAGATTTAGAAGAGGAGGCTCCTTGCAAATCTTTTCCCTTCCTAATGATTTTTTCTGGATCAGGTTCAGGTGTAGCCAGAGGTGACTATGGGTTAGCCCTTGTATGCCTTCTCTTGGGAGCCACAACTGAAATTTAGAGTTACTGGGTGCACTATGCAGTGGTTCTTTTTACTGATTTATGTACACCAACAAAATCAGTAGTTTCCTTGTCCTACAACCCAGGGAAATATCTTCAATTCGCCTCCCCAACAATGACGCCAAAAATGTTAGCACTAGAAGTCTCACCTAGACTTCTTTAGGTGTGAGCCTAATACCCATCAGAAACTTTGTAGTTTTGTTAAATATAATTTTTTTTTCAATGTGTAGAAAATGGGTGAGATACTCAATTTATAATATCAACACAAAACCTCCATGAAATACACACCAGCAAACAAGGCTTTGAATAGCTTCAAATCAGTTTTTAAAGATATCAAATGAGAAGATGGAAGACTTAGCAGTGAATATGAGATACATGCATCAAGTTACATCAAGTAGTTCTAAAACACATATAGCAGAAATCTCATTGAATAAGAACCTCCTAATTAACAAGAGAACACTTTGATAATACTTGCATCAATTACAAACAATAAATCATTTATTGTAGTAAGGAACAAGCATAATGATGAATCCTTCATCAACAACTAACATCAAAGTGAGATAGAAACATAGATGTGACAGTAGGAGAGGAAACAAATCATTCACTATTAAAGATTCTTGAATCTGATACATACAGTTTGGAAACTCTGTTACAGTTGAAAAATAAAGATAAGAGTCTCATTGTCTAACCATTTGAACTTTCTCATAGAGTTACAATGCATATTAAATAACAAAACACCCAAAAATCTCTTTACAATCCACCACCTAGATTCTACATAGGATCATATGCCTAAGAGAGGCGTGGAACTAGGTGCGCAACAAAAATCTAACAAGAATGCCATATTCTAGGAAAATGTTGGCATCATTGAAGGCAATTGCTAACAACTTGATACATGTGTCTTAACTGAAGGTAGATCCTTGAGGCATGTGGCCCTTGATGTGCAACTGATCTTTGATAAGATTATCCGAACTCAATCTGACATCTGGCAGTCTTCATCAACTCAAAATCCTTGTGATACCTAGTTTGCAAAACATGCGCTACAAATTGTCCCAAAACAACCAGCTCGCAGTGTCTTTGACAACATGCGATGTGAACTTTCTTGTAGGTGAGTTTTTATATTCAAAATGATTTCAATTATTTAAAACTTGCACAAAAAGATGGGAAACCCTTCTAGAACATGCTACAATCTTCTGAAACATGAAGTAACCTTTGCAGAAGTCATATGAATATGGTAATCACAACTTAAGACAAAAATCATTGCTCGGGTTATAAGTATGTGCATAAAAACAAACCATGACAAAAATTGATGCTGATGTAGAAATAATATCATGTCTTCATCTTTTCCTGGTGCTTCTTCTAGTAGCTACACGAGCTAACATATCCAAATTTCGTTTTGCTACCTTCTCCTTGAATGGTTGTGATTCTGCTTTCAACCTCCTGATTTCAGCTTGGAAAGATCTTTCTACCTATACACATTCTTCAGCTACCTATGCAGAGGGAAATATCTCTTAGCCAAATATATCGCTTTATCAATAGTTTTTTCATATAAATCTAGCATATTCTTCAGCTTGATTGGGGCCTCCAGGTTTTCCTCCTTAAATTTTTCATTTTCATCTCTTGTATCCTTAAGTTGCCTCTTGAGTCTTTTGAAAGTAGGATTACTTTCACGAGAAGGGGAGTTGATATTAATAATCTATATTGGCTACTGGGACGAGTGAGGTTTATCCTTTTTTTGAGTTGAGGCTTTTGATGTACCCTCTTCCACATGAATACGTTGTTTAGTTGTTGATCTGGTGAAAGGTCTACTAGGCTTCATTGTTTCTGTAACAATAGGTGGGGAGAAGACAAGCTTATTACCCTTCAGACTCCTTACTTTACTTGATGATATATCCATAGGTGTAGGTTCTACCATAGGAGAAACTTATCTATCAGGAGGTTGTGAGGGACCACCTTCAACTATTTTATCAGTAAACTGAATGGATTTATCCTTTATGGTCATCTTCCTCTTTTTAATTGAATATGAGTGCACAATCTTCTCATCAGGAGTAGGTGTTTTTATTTTTTACTGTGGTGTGTGAGCAACATCTGGCTGAAAAACCTGATGCAGCTAGGAAAACCTCCCAATTAGTATTGGTCTTTTTTAACTCTTCCAATACTAGGATCTTGATTAAACCAGAGTGAAAAACACTGGTATCCACTTGCTTGGATTTAGCTTGGACCCTATCTGACATCTTTCTAATACTCTTGAATAGATAAAAGGAGAGGTTCATGGGTTGTTTCCCAGTAAAGTGTAGTAGCAATATGATATGGTATTGATAAACCATATTGAACCTTCCTTCACAAGTGAAGTACCTTTGAATAACTTTGAGCATTTTGTCAAAATACTCCTTACATGAATTCTTGGAACTCCCTTGGATAGGTTATCTCCTTGATATTCAGGTTTTAGGAATTCCTTGGAAAATGTAGAATTCAAAGACATGGCTTTAAACCATTTTTCACCATAAGCACGTATCTTTGTGGCTATAGAAATAGATTTCTCTGAGACTTCAAACTCCAGTGCAACCACCTTAGTCTCTGTCCCACTGAAATTGAGTGAAAAATATTTAGCAAACTCAAGATGTCCTCTTTGCATTTTCTCACAAAAAATCAGGCGACCCACACTCCGAAATGCTTCCTTGAAAAATGGTTCAGAATTTATAAGTTATAGGTCATGGGGCTCGACCCACAATTTCTCCCCCTTTGTGAACCTTCTTACCTTGTCGACTATCCATGGTAGTTGTTTCGAAAAAACTTCACCCTCTTATAACAGTTGTTATCAGATGTATGATGAAAACAAGAAAATTAGGGTTTTTTATTTGAATTTTGCACAATTTAGGGTTTACTTGAATGAAATATTCATGTACAACAATAGTGTGAGAATTAAAGGACTGCAAGTAGGATATGAGAGGAAAGAAAAAAATCCCAAACTAGATGAGGCTGCAGTGATGCAAAAGTCATGGCAATTTTGCGTAAAATAGAGGATTCATAGCGTGATCCTTTATTTTGCAGCGCACAATTGAGTTTGTAGTGCACAATTTAGACTAGGTTTTAATGAAAAAGGTTTGAAAAATTCCCAAGTCTAAAAAGGAAAATGACTTTGAAAAAGATAAAACCTCAGACCTGAGTAAAAGCACATTGAAGGAGGGTTTTGTCAAGTGAGAAAACAAAGGGTTCACAACACCTTAAACACATACATTTTGTAACACTATCAAGAAAATGTAGTGGATAAGGTCACTGCTGCAAGAAATGGCTGCAAATTGATATTGTTGGTATAAAGCAGGAAAATTGAATTTACAAAGGTTTAAGATACCAATAATGTAGGTTTTTTATCAGTGCAAGGAGTTTGCAGCCCAGATACTATGCAACAGTTTGCAGTGCGCAGAAAAATCACAGTGACTAGAATCCAGTATAATAAACCTTGAAACAACGTATAATCATTAAATATGGTACCTGCTATATCTGAAGCTTCAACTGTTGTCTCATGAGTTAAACTGGCAGTTTCTTGGAAGCACTTAATCCATCTTCATCTGCTACAGAAAGTTCTGTAATGACATAATTCAAACCAATTGGCAACGTGCTATATTCAAACTGATAAACTTGTTTTTTAAAATCGGCTTGAAGAACATGATGAATTAAAGGCACTGAAAATAATAAGTTATCCCTTGACATGTTTCCAAGGCATAATGATGTGTGATTAGTGCATGAGGTACTTTCTTGATTCGTTGCGAACTTTCAGGTGAATTTGCAGCAAGTCGACTTGACACTTGATTTAACCCTCAAATTGTTGAAAACAACATAAGGAACCTTTGTACACCCCTTTGAGACAAGACACATAATAATGATAAGTTCTAAGACCAAGGGTGTGACCAATACTTAGCCCTATTTCTCTCATTATGATGAACACTATCATGACACAAAGACTCTTACATGGACTAAGGTCAAATTTATTTTCTCATGAAAGAATCAAACATAATTTATTGACATAAGATATGACTCAAAAGATAAAATAAAAAACACCCTATGACTCAAACCTATAAACTTAAAAAAAATTCCCCTATACATGCTATGTGCTAACATAATCATTGAATGCATGTAAGAGGGTGAGTGTGAGGAGTCACATCCCATAGTTATTGGTAACATGGGGCTAAGTACAATCAGTTTGGGGAAGAGTGTAAGTCAAGAGAAAAACAAAAAGGAGAGGAAATGTGTATGGCCAAGGGGGGTAGTTTTAGACAATCACATTTTTGCGTGAATGAGAACGAGAGAACATAAAATAAGAACATGAGATGGAGCAACAATGGAGGGAGAATTTTGGAGCATTTTTGGAGCTGAAGACTAAAGAAGCAAGTTGGGAGGATTGCAGGAGAACCAGGTTGTCATGCCTGAAGACTGAACTCATGTGTGAGTTGCATAGGAGCGGCAATTTTATTGTTGTTGTTTTCCTAGTAGTGAGTTCTCTTGAGTTCCCAGTAGTGAGATTCCTAGTTACCTGCACCATAGAGACCATGATAAATGAATAGGATGCTCGATAGACTAAGAGAAATGAAGGGATACATTCCTTGGGTTGGGCAGGTCAAGAGGAAGAGAGCTGGAGGTAAATTAAGGATAGTTGTAGGAGAATGCAAGTGGGTTGTGGGATTATCTGAGTTGTGAGTGGACAATGAGAAACACCCTCTTTTGTGGATTCCTAACCCCAGCTTGGGGGTGACTTGTTGTTGATATATAGAACAATAATTCTATTTTTGGGTGGAATTTCTATCCCAAGCAGTCGATTGCACAACCTTTTTAAAAAGAGAAGTGTTTATTTGTTTTATGAGTTGTTTTATCATTTCAATTGTTGTGTGTTTTACTCTATGTATGAGAATGAATTATAGGTTGTTGTGATGAATTTATTAGTTGCATTGATGTTAGTTAGCATGTTGTAGCTACATTTAAATAATGGTTAAATCAATGTGTTTTCGTGTACCTTAATGGTTAAATTTGTGTGTTTTCTTGTAGCTGGTAAGCTACAGGATATGGTAGCAGATTTGTTTTTTATGTGTACCCACATAAAATGAACCTTAGTCAAGATGAGGAACGTTACATTTTACCTTATGTATGTTGTGCACATTCCTTATTATGTATCCCTTATGAGGACAATATCTGTATAAATGGTCTCATTCACATCCCCAACATTTTATTGACATCCTTATCCTTTTCCCCAATGGTTCTACCATATTAGATCCACTTTGAGCTAGTTGACTTTGTCGATATCTATTAGGATTGCTCCTAAAGAACTGAGGTTTCAATCCCTTCTTCCTATGATCTAGTTTTTCCTTTTTCTTATCTTTCCAAGGCCTCTAGAAATTTTATTTTCCTTTGTTCTGGTCATATAGGTATTTGGATTTTCTGATGGTCTCTTCAAGAGTATTAGGTTCATCAAATTGGATCTTGTCGTTGTAAAATGTTGGTAGTCCACTTAAGAAATGTTGTATTTTAACATTTTGCTCTTTAATATAGACAACATACCTCAACAATTTGAAAAACTTATTCTCATATTCTTCCATGGTCATATTTCCCAACTTCAGTTCAAATAAATCCTACATATTCTTATCTTAGTAGTGCACATAAAGGTACTACTATTGGAAATATTTCTTGAATTGCTTCCAAGAAATCCTCCTCTCATTGATTTGCTTAACCTTCTTTAGTTGATCCCATTGTTAAAATAATGTAACTGCAAAGTGTATTCTTATTATTATTTGATATATTATTCATAGGATCAATCCCCATTGTGGATTGATCATGTCGGCTATTGTATAAGGACCAAATCCCCTTTTGTGGATTGGTCATAATGTAATTTTAAAAGGAAAAAGAAGAAGTCGGCCCCAGAATATATCAAGAGGCACCGAAATATAATAAAGGTGGTTATAACCACCCAGTTGGAGAAGTCGGCCCTGCCAGTGAAGAGACACTTCACACGTGCCAGTTTTGTATAAATAAGGAGGCTAGCGCCTCACTTAGATACACACCTCACTTGCTCATTGAGAAACAAGTTTCAGAACTGCAGTTGAAGAAGAAGGAGAGAGAGTGGCACATCTTTTGGGAGAGGATCTTCTACATTAGTTTAAGTTATCTCTTGGCATTGTATTGGCTATCTATAATAAGGAAGTTTTGTTGGGTTTTCTTCCCCTAGAGGGTTTCCCAGGATAAATGTTGTGTCTCTTATGATTGTGTATTTCTCAATGATCTTGCATTATGCTATTGTTATCTATTGAAATGCAAAGAACTATAATAATGGCTTAAACATTAACATGGTATCAGAGCCAAGCTAAAGAGAGCATCTTTCACAAGAGTGAAAAACGTCATTGTTTCCATACATGCAAATTAGGGATTTTTGATGGTGAATCTTTTCAGCCCTAAAACCATCTAGAAAAGTGTGCCCTCCCCCAAGGATTACTTTGGCACTCTCAGGTCACCTTTTCAGTGGTTGGATCTCCCGGAAATTGAAACCCTAGATTCACAAAGTACCAAAAGTACTAGAAAACCAGTGTACCAGAGTACCAGAGATACCAGAAAACCAGAAGCACCATTCCAGAAATCCACAGATCAAGTTTGGAGGAGAAAAAGTTGGATTTTCTTAGATCCAAACACACCAGGCTACTCACCTCAGCCAAGCACACCTCCTGGTAAGTTTAGATTTTGATTTTGAGCACTTTCATTTTTCGGTCATTTTCCTTTCTCCAGGTAAAAGATGTCTACAAGCACTAAGCTTGTTGACAAACTAGAAGGTGTGGAAAACTTTCGTTCCTGGAAGTATAGGATTGGACTCGTTCTTGAAGAGAATAACCTAGCAAAATTCGTCAAAGGAGAAATTATGGAACTCGACGATGCTGCAGAAAAAGACAAGCATGAAAAGGACACAATCAGGGCCAAAAGAATCATTGTAGATTCAATCAAAGACCACCTGATTCCTTATGCGTCATCTAATAAGACTCTGAAAGAAATGTTTGATTCCTTGACCAAACTATATGAAGGAAAGAACATAAACCAGAAGATGAATTTAAGAACTCAACTGAAGAATACAAGGATGCAGAAAGGAGAAACAATTCATGAATATTTCTCCAGAATATAAGAATTCAAAGAACAGTTAGAAGCGATTGGAGATACCATAGATGAATATAAACTCATAGTGACGACTCTAAATGGTCTCACAAGACCTTGGGATGCATTCATCCAAATGATGTGTGCTAGAACGGAGAAACTGAAGTTTGATAGTCTATGGGAAGAATGCATCCAAGAAGAAATAAGAGTAGCGAATCATGAAGTGTTACTAGCAAGAGATGATGATAAATATCTAGCTACTCACACCAAAGGAGGAAGGAATAAACCCTACTTCCAAAAGGAGACTCATAAAGAGCCTCAACAGTCAAACAAATTCAATCATAAAGAATCTCATCCAAGGAGATTTCAGAAGAAAGGACAATGAAAGGAAAGAGACTACTCATCTGTACAATGCTATCACTGTGACAAGATGGGACATATTGCGAAGTTTTGTCCAGCCAGACGAGAAGAATACAAGAGAAAACGTAAGAGGAACCATGCCCATGTAGTCTAAGATGAAGAGCCACACGCAAAGATGATAAGAGAGTAGATCAAAGACCATGTCTTAATCTCGGCCCTCTCAAGATCTGTAACACCTGGAGAGGACACTTGGCTCATTGATAGTGGTGCATCCAAGCACATGACGGGACAAAGAAACATTCTCTCTTGTATCTCAGAAAATAATTTTTCTTAGAAAGTGACACTTGGAGATGATTACCAATATTCCATCAAGGGAGGGAGAATCAAACCACAAATTGAATTCAGGGAATTCATTGAAGATGAAGGACGTACTATATGTACCAGGTTTGACTAAGAACATACTCTCCATTTTAGATTTAGAAAAGAAAGGCTTCAGAGTTGCCTTTATAAATGGATAATTTCTTATGTGGGCTAAAGGAGAAACCTTAAATGAAGAAATCATCATTGGAAGTGAAGAAAATGGCTTGTATAAACTAAAGGGCCACTCAGAGGCTGCCATGACCCACGCCATTGAAAACTCATGTGAACTTTGGCATAGAATATTATCTCACATCAACTACAAGACGCTACCATACATATGCAAAGTGGTCACAGGTTTACCAGAACTCAAAGGTGACCATGAAAGCGTATGCAATGGATGTGCACAAGGGAAGAACATCAATAACCCTTTTCCGAAGAGAGACAACAAAGCAGAAGGAGTCCTAGAGCTCATTCATTCAGATGTGTGTGGCCCAATTCCATCGTCCTCCATTAGTGGGTATGTATATTATGTATCATTTATTGATGATTATTCTCATAAGACTTGGATATATTTTTTGAAATCTAAAGATAAAGTGTTCAACAAGTTCAAGGAATTCAAAGCCTTGCTAGAGAACCTTTCTAAAAGAAACATTAAGATACTCAGGTCAGATAATGGAGGAGAATATACCTCAAAAGAGTTTGTGAACTTCTGCAAAGATGTTGGGATCAAGAGGGAACTCACTAATCCTTATAATCCCCAACAAAACGGTGTAGCTGAACGAAAGAACAGAATGATAATGAAAGCTGTGAAGACTATGATCCATGATCAAGATCTTCCTATGTTCTTATGGGCAGAAGCAGCAATGGTAGTTGTATATGTGCAGAACCAATTATCCCATAGTGCACTTGGGATCAAGACCTCGGAAGAGATGTTCATCGGAAAGAATCCAGAGGTAAGCCGTCTCAAAATATTTGGTTGCCTAGTATTTATTCATATACCGAAAGAGAAGAGAAACAAGGTAGAACCTTCAGGAAAGAAGGGAATATTTGTGGGATATTGTGAGGTATCCAAGGCCTTCAGAATCTATATACTATGTCACTGTTACATTGAGATCAGCAGGATGTGACCTTTGATGAAGATCCAGTGCTCAAGAAATCTAGAAGATGCCATCTTGAATAAGTATATGAAGAGGAACCCGTAATCCCCAATACTGCAATGAGGGAGGTTCCCAGAGCCGCAGAACTAGTGAGGGAAGTCGTAACTTCCCCTGATGAGGAAATTATAGAATACCATGATATATCAGAAGTCCAAGAACCTCCTCAGATGAATATCCTCCATAAAAGGAAGCTATCTTGGGCTAGAGAGCTTATTCAAGATGGAGAGAAGTATGGTGTTCCCCAAGGAACCACAAGATAGGTGAAAAGACCAAATCCATTCTCTAGTTATACGGATTTGATGTGTGACTTCCTAGAGAAGGAGCCTACCTACTTTGAAGAAGTCATTTAGATGAAAGAATGAGCAGATGCCATGATAGAGGAATACCAATCCATAATAAATAATGATGTATGGGAAATAGTTCCCAGACCGAAGAGTAAAGACGTGGTATCCTCCAAATGGCTCTTCAAAATAAAACATGCTGCTGATGGAAGTATTGAGAAGTATAAAGAAATATTTGTCGCTTGTGGATTTTCTTAAAAGGAAGGCATTGACTATGAAGAGACATTCTCTCTTATAGCCAGATACACTTCGATCAGAACCATCATAGCTCTTGCAGCTAAGATGAAGTGGAAGCTGCACTAGATGGACGTAAATACATCTTTCTTAAATGGTGTCATCGAAGAGGAAGTGTATATAGAGCAACCTCAAGGATTTGAATTTGAAGACAGGAAGTCTCATGTCTGCAGATTGAAGAAATCCTTATATGGATTGAAGCAAGCTCCTAGAGCTTGGTATGGCCATATAGACAGTTTCTTTACGAGCTTAGGCTTT
Organism: Picea engelmannii; assembly: GCA_009831015.1. Classification (NCBI taxonomy): domain Eukaryota; kingdom Viridiplantae; phylum Streptophyta; class Pinopsida; order Pinales; family Pinaceae; genus Picea; species Picea engelmannii. The sequence continues at coordinate 388,849 of ML789066.1, read as the reverse complement.
ACCAAGAGTAAAGCAGACTCTAACCTCTACTTCAAGGTCATGAATGATGAACTAGTACTATTGCTGCTATATGTGGATGACTTATTCTTAACCGGAGAAGAAAAGATCATCACTGAATGTAAGAAGAGACTTGCCTCGGAATTTGAAATGAAAGACCTTGGCCCAATGCATTATTTCTTAGGTCTCTAGGTATGGAAGATCTCAGAAAGGATCTTCCTTTATCAAGGGAAGTATGTAGTCGAAATCCTGAAGAGATTCGACATGTTAGAATGTAAGTCCATGAATACACCCATGGAAGCAAAGCTGAAGCTGTTGGTCAACACTTCGTCAGAATTGATTGATGCCATGCTGTACAGACAGATTATTGGATCATTGATGTACCTGACGAACACCAGACCAGACATTTGTTTTGTCATGAACACCTTGAGTCAGTTTCTGGTAGAACCCAGACATGTTCACCTAGTGGCTGCAAAACATGTGATGAGGTACCTTAAGGGTACAATAGATTGTGGTCTCACCTATGATGGAGATCATGATTTCACATTGAATGGATATACTGATGCAGATTGGGCAGGAAGTGTTTTGACAGGAAAATCACTTCAGGATGTTGTTTCAATTTGGGATCAACCATAATCTCGTGGCAGAGTAGGAAGAAATCTATCATTTCTCTCAGCACAACGGAAGTAGAATACATTGCTGCATGTTCTTCCAGCTACGAAGCTATATGGCTTCGAAAGTTGTTGACCGACCTATTTGACTTAGAGATGAAAGAAACCATGATCCTATGTGACAATCAGAGGTGCATAAATATGACAAAGAATCCTGTATTCCATGATAGGTCGAAGCACATAGAGATCTGATATCATTACATCTGTGACATGGTGCAGAGAGGAGCCTTAAATCTCCAGTACATTAGCACAGATGAAGAGGTTGTTGATGTGTTGACCAAGCCTCTATCTCGTGTAAAGTTTGAGCACTTTCGAGATAAGCTTGGTATAGTCCGAAAGGACCTTCCTCGAAAGGGGGAGTAGTTGCTGTGATGATACATCTCTTGCTTTCAACCTAATGGTTGTGACGTAAAGTAAGATGATGTGATGTGACTAGTACTGTGCTTTCGACTGGATAGTTGTGACATAAAGCCAGTCTAGTATCTTGCTTCTGAATTGATGGTTGTGACGTAAAGCAGGACAAGTAACTTGATTTCGACCTAATGGTTGTGACATAAAGCAAGATGATGTGATGAGACTAGCACTGAGCTTCCGGCTAGATAACTGTGACGTAAAGCTAGTCTAGTATCCTACTTCCGACCTGATGGTTGTGACGTAAAGCAGGACGAGCATCTTGCTTCCGGCTTGACAACTGTGACGTAAATAAAGACGATGATATGAGACTAGAACTGTGCTTCCAGTTGGATAGATGTGATGTAAAGCCAGTCTAGTATCCTGCTTCTATCTTGATTGTTGTGACGTAAAGCAGGACGAGTATGTTGCTTCCAGCTTTATTGCTATGACGTAAAGAAAGACTATGAGATGAGACTAGAACTATGCTTCCGGCTTGATAGCCGTGATGTAAAGCTAGTCTAGTATTATTATGATGAGCCAGCCTCATGCTGTGATAATGATGATGATGTATCAGTTTTATACTAATACATATTGATGCAGATGATGATTGCATTCCTTTGAGAATGGCGATGTTGTCGATGAAGAAAACTTTCGATGATTTATAGATACACCAGTCAGTGTTCCAAGATGATATTGATGATGTTGTCCTCTCACCCACTTGATGTTGTCGATGATGTTGTCCTCTCTCTCGCATGATGTTGTTGAAGAATACCCTTCTTGTTAAGGGGGAGTGTTAAAATAATGTAACTGCAAAGTGTATTCTTATTATTATTTGATATATTATTCATTGGATCAATCCCCATTGTGGATTGATCATGTCGGCTATTGTATAAGGAGAAAATCCCCTTTTTTGGATTGGTCATAATGTAATTGTAAAAGGAAAAAGAAGAAGTCGGCCCCAGAATATATCAAGAGGCCCCGAAATATAATAAAGGTGGTTATAACCACCCAGTTGGAGAAGTCGGCCCTGCCAGTGAAGAGACACTTCACACGTGCCAGTTTTGTATAAATAAGGAGGCTAGCGCCTCACTTAGATACACACCTCACTTGCTCATTGAGAGAGAAGTTTCAAAACTGCAGTTGAAGAAGAAGGAGAGAGAGTGGTGCATATTTTGGGAGAGGATCTTCTACATTAGTTTAAGTTATCTCTTGGCATTGTATTGGCTATCTATAATAAGGAAGTTTTGCTGGGTTTTATTCCCCTAGAGGGTTTCCCAGGATAAATGTTGTGTCTCTTGTGATTGTGTATTTCTCAGTGATCTTGCATTATTCTATTGTTATCTATTGAAATGCAAAGAACTATAATAATGGCTTAAACATTAACACCCACTACATGGAAGTTTTTCCTTGTAGACTATATAAAGTAATTCTAGCTTCTAGATTAGATGAGTAGTTATTAAGTTCAAAGTACTTTCTTATCCCTAGAAACCAAGCTTCAACATTATCCGCCATCTTGTTTTCACCATCAAAGGTCGGTGTTTTAATCTTCCTAATATTTCCTTGCAAACCATATTTTTCATGTATTCCTCTTTGATGTTTGACGGAGGACACTTCAAGACTTCTCTTTGATTCTTCCAATGCATAAGACTTCCTATCTAAATAAGTTGGTGAGTAGTGATGCCTTTGAGTTCTAGTAGCACTTCTTGAGTGCCTAGATATTATATAACTATCCCTCTTTGCATGAGATCCCCCTTCCTCCTTATCCATTGAACTTGATCCATTATTTATTTACTTTTGCATTTGATTTAAACTTTGTGGCAGCTTAGTATTTAGCTAAGTATAATTCTCTTGAAATTTTAACAACCTTTCATTATCAACTCTACACCTCGATCTTCAGACTCCTCATGGTTTCTATGAGCTTTAATGGATCCATTCTCTCTTTGTTCCCATTATACTCTATCTCCTCAATTCTTACACTAGTATTTAGGCCTCTTAAACTTCTTATTTATATTATTTTTCATCTATCTTGATTCTTCCATAGTGGAAAAATAGGCCTATTTCATTTTAATGGTAGGTCCCAGTTTGAAAAATTGGGGTTTAGAACCTTCCACGACCATTTTGAGGCAATAAACGACATTTGTTGGGGTTCTTGTGTTCAAAACTTATGCACATACCCTTGATGGTATTATACACTCTGAGGTATTTCCAATGATGTAGACCATGTGTCAATCAGAGTTCGTATGAAAAAAATATGTCTCCTGCAAGTTGACCTACCATGTTGACCACCATGGTACAAGGATGCCACATCATCCCTCATTACTCACGCATATGGGGTAAGCCACGTATTTAATTTCAATAATATTCTAAAAGTTCCAAAACCATCTCACAATTGAGGGTTGAACAAGTCAAAAATCTACCCTTAGATGGCTATCGGGCTATGATAAATACTGGGCCACTAGGAGGTGAAGGGGTTCCATTCTTTGCTATTGTATTTTGTTCCATAGTAGAGTAGAACAACTGGGAGTGTGAAATTAGAGATTATAACATAGGGTTTTAATGTTATGTAGAAGCCTAACAGACCACAAGTCTCAAGTAACTCCATAGAGAGTGCCTTCTCCTTTGTACTTGCATTATTTCCATACCAGAGAAAAGAGAGCATAGCAGCCTCACCTTCTAGGTAGGTTTTCTCCTGTAAGGTTTTCCTAGAGCAAATGCCTGTGTTATTTTGTGGATGGTGTGTGATTGTATTGTATTGTTCTCTAATTTCCACATTTTATCTATTTCATGCATAAGCAGAAAATCACTAACTAAATATTCTGGCATCTAAATAAATTTAACATCCATAGTGTACATTTTAGTTTTATTTATCATATCTATTGTGATGAATTGTTCCAGTGGAATATCCACATCATCTTACAGATCATGTAAGGTCCTTGTCCATATTACATGTCTCCTCCTCGATGATATATTCTAGTCTAATCTGTACTTGTCCTTTTTGTAGCACCAATTCGGAAATAAGTTTGCATACAAGTAAAACTATTAGATACACCACATTTCTATATCTGTAGCATTTTCATTCAAATTCTAGAAAATATGCATTGTCATAAAAAATTGTGAAGTGAGGCTATAGGTCTTTTTCCTTCCCAATTTTTGAATAAATTTGAGGCACTTATCCAGTATATAATATTTCACAACTATTGTTTCTAAATTATCTTTCCAATGACTATACTCATGCTCCAATCTGAGCTCAAAGCTAAAATTTATAGCTCTCAAAAATCACAAATTTTGCCTATTTTCTGCATTTTTCTCACTAGTACAATCATAGGTCAGAGACTAGCTTCTACCATCTATAGAAGAAAATATGGTGAGAAAAAAGAAAAAAATATATTGGGCACAGGTAACAATTATGATTGTGAGTACTAAAGTACCTTCATAATAGTGATATGATGCTCTAGTCTCTTTTTGTGTCAATCTAAAATTGTAAACTTTGTCCTTTTTGCATTTCATCCAAACTCTTAGAATTTTTGGCAAGAAACGAAATTGAAAAAACTTCAATTAGACAATTTTTTTCTAGATTGTTGAGGACCTCAAATGTCAACGAGGAAAAAATTTCTAGATTTTAGATCTTGAGTCCCTTTTATTGCATTGAAAATTTAAAAAATCACCAAAAACGTCTCCTAGAATAGTGGATTTTGGCCTATTTTTGCATCTCTCCTCCAAAACCTTTGGAATTTTTCCAAATACTCCATTAGGTTTATTCATGCCTACTCATGTTCCTTGTTAAAATTTCACCATCAATAGAGATGTTGGCAATGAGTACCACCATGTTCTTTGAAAATCACTAATTTGTGTTTTCCAAATTTCTAGAGATGAATTAGCAAATCACCCTCACTAACACTTGTATAGCCCTCATCATCATATAATTACACCTAAAATTTCACCTGATACTAAATTTAGTTGCTCCTATTAGGGCCACCTTTTCCTGCAAACATTTTGGCTATCCCTGAGGATCTGAGCAAGCTCCCCATTTTTACTCCCTCTTTGGTTTCTCCTATGTAAGGTAGTAATTCAAATTTGGGTAACGAGGGTTTGTGGCCATCATTGGGAGGGGATTCTATACACCTAAGGTTTTGTTTCCTCATACTTATTCTAGAAGGGTTGTATCAAACTTGATAAGTGATTTACTGTTTTGTTTTTTCCGCACATTTTGTGTCTATAGAGGCGGGTTATGAGAGGGGTTTAACCCATAATAATGAGAAACTAGTTATAGATGTTGATGTTGGGATGAATTCCTTGGATTCATCATCCTCCTATAGATATTCACTTAGGTCCAAGACCCATATCTCAAAGAATGGTCAGAAGCATGGTATTAGGTCATAATCCTATTCTGAATCATGTTCATTCTGTAGTTGCGAGAAAGTTAGTGACATCAGAAGAGAAATTAGTGAAGGAAAGAAAAAGACTTATCTAGGGTCCTTAGAGTAGGGAGAAGCCTAATTATTTATTTGAAAAGATTTATTTCATTGAATGTTAGAGTTCTAGGTAGTCATGTGAAATCACTCTCTCTAAGCCATTTGGTGGAGGTTCATAAGACTAACATGGTGTTACTACAAGAAACTATGGGGGTGGGCTCTAGAATAAAGAATATGTAGAGGAAATGTATTAACGATTGAGAGACTCTATTTCTAGATTCAAATGGGAACTCTAGTGGTTTACTAACAGACCAAAAACCATCATTTTCACTGATAAACATTGTTCATTTGGATCCAGGTTTTTGGACAGAGCTCTTTGTCAAGGAGATCAATATAAATATTTATGTGGTAAATATGTATGCTCCATATGATTCGAGGCATATTTTTTTGGATAATATTTTCACTTTGGATTGCATTAAGCGAGATTTTGGCATTATGGGTAGGGATTTAAACTTCATGCTATCCAAATCGAAGGTATGGGGCCCAAGTGCTCAAGAGATCCTCGAGTGAATTATTTTAAGTTTAAAATTGAAACAATATAACAAACTAATGTAGTTCCATTAAAGGTAATCCTAACCTAGTGGAACAATTGGGAAAGGAAGGTAGGAATATCCAAAATTCTTGATTGGTTTTTTATCTCAAAATCCTTGTTTTCCTTGGTGGAAAGGATAAGGTTGTGCATTGAAGTTGTTGGTGTTTCAAATCATCCCCCAATCCAAGTTTATTTAGACAAAATGAATGATAGACCAAGAAGTCCCTTTAAGTTCAATGTTTCCTAGATGGAAATTGAATATTTTCAAAGGCTAGTGAAGGGAGAAAGGAAATCCTTTGACTTGTCATCAACAAAGACTACAAGTTTTTAGTTTTCAAGTTATTTCAAAAATATTAAGAGAGTGATAATGGAATGTGTTGTTGAGAAAAATGCTATTATGGAAAAAGACTTATCAAATGCAAAGAAAATTATTTTTGACATGTAAAGAAATTCTAGCCTGGAAAGAAGAAGATATTTGATTACAAAGTAAGGCCATTTGGATCGAGAATGAGATGAATATACAAAAAAAATTCACCATTTTGCTAATCAAAGGGAAAAAGCCAATACTATTTGGGGATGAAGGGTGTTAATGGTGAAGTGGAGTAAAGGTTTTTAGGTATTTCAAGGATAGGGGTTCAACACTTCAACGCTATATACTCAAATCGAGAAAGGGATAACATTGAGGAGATGTTAGAAGTAACTCAGTTCTTTTCTAGGTTTATCAATGAGAAGGATAATGAGAACCTAATGGAAGGTATATCAAAGGATGAACTTTGGTCTATTTTGATCTCCTTTCAAAAGGGATAAGATCCCTGGGCCATATGGATGGATCATAGAAATTGGATTTTTTAACCTTTTGGGGGATGATCTTCCGAGGGTGGTAGAAGAGGTTAGATTGAATGGAAAGGTCTTGGGGGAATTTAATACAACCATCCTATAAATTATTCCTAAAATGGAGAAGCTATAGTCCTTCGAGGAATTCAAGCCTATATCTCTATGTAACTGCATTTATAAAATATATGCAAAAGGTCCATCGATAATTCTAAAGAAGATATTCTCTATAGTGATCTCTTATGAACAATTTGGTTTTCTGGAAGGAAGACAAAGCTTTGAAGTAATTGATTCATCTTAGGAAGTGTAAGGTCTTCGGCTAGATGGGTGCAAAGAACCTCGCCCAAGTACTCAAGGAAACAGAACTTGGGGTTGCTCCGACACCCAAGTTGGGGAAGTGGACTCCTTAGGCATGTGAACGCACCAAGGGGCTTGCCGAAGTATGAAGCGACCAAGAGATTGGGCTTGTCGGCACAAGGGGAGCAAAAAGGTTGGGCGCGTCAGTCCCAAGGGGAACGGTAGTTGACGAGTGCATGGGTTTGTTCCTAAAATGGAGAAGCTATAGTCCTTCGAGAAATTCAAGCCTATATCTCTATGTAACTGCATTTATAAAATATATGAAAAAGGTCCATTGATAATTCTAAAGAAGATATTTTGTATAGTGATCTCTTATGAAAAATTTGGTTTTCTAGAAGGAAGACAAAGCTTTGAAGTAATTTATTCATCTTAGGAAGTGTAAGGTCTTCGGCTAGATGGGTGCAGAGAACCTCGCCCAAGTCCTCAAGGAAACAGAACTTGGGGTTGCTCCGACACCCAAGTTGGGGAAGTGGACTCCTTAGGCATGTGAACGCACCAAGGGGCTTGCCGAAGTATGAAGCGACCAAGAGATTGGCCTCGTCGGCACAAGGGGAGCACAAAGGTTGGGCGCGTCAGTCCCAAGGGGCACGACAGTTGACGAGTGCATGGGTTTGTTTGGGGTGAATGGGTCCACGAAGGGGTGTGATAATTCGTTTGGGTGACCAGGTCCATGAAGGTTCATGGTGATTCGTTTGGACACATGGGTCCGCAAAGGGGTGTGACACCTCCAAAGGATGTGACAATTTGCGATGGTGACCTTTGGATTCCTTATAAGAGAAAAAGGGTGCACAACCAAGGAAGGTAGATTTGAATACAAGGAGAGCAAGAGGAGCTCTACGATTCTGAGGTAGGATTAGACAAAGAAGTGTGATCTCCCTCAAGGGGCCAAGTCGTTCCACATGGGAGGACTTGTGTTGTCTTGAGGTAGATTCGGTGGATAGATTTGGGCGAGCTTCTTTTGGGTTGGTTTTGGGGAAGTCTGGAAACACGGGTCTTTTAGAGGCTTGTGTGAAGTAGAACCAAAATCTGTGAAGTCTATGGAAATGAAGAGAGAACAAGTATGTAGTTGAGGGAAAGTCTGAGGTGCACCATAGAAGGTTGCGGATACAGTTTTGACAGAAAGTCTTGCTGACAAATATATGTATGAGTGTCTTGGTGAGATATGGCAAGTCGTTTGAATCTTCCCAAGTTATAAATTGATTCAGTAGTGCTCATATTGTTAACATTTGTCTAAGTATACAAGAGTTGCACTAGAGTATGAGTGTGACACGTCGGCAACCTACAACGAAGTATGCGTATTCTATAAGTGAAGAGGCATAGTCTGGATGAAGTAACCTTGGTGTTGAAAAGAAACCAAATGAGAAACATCGTGGTGTCATACTCCCTCTAGTGGTGCATGATTGCAAGATTTGGCTAGGCACACTATGGGGACGTGGTAGATGGTATCAGAGTTAATTCGTTGCAGATTTTCGAGAATGGTTGGTGAGCTCTTCACCAATAACTTGACAATTGTATAAAATGTAGAGGCTAGGGTTTAAGGTTTTGATGGCGACACCCGAATACCTCACAACCCACAGGTCGAAAGGTCGGTGTGCACACAGGATCTTTCCTTTTTTCCACATCCCGAAGAACTCTGAGGCTCTTCTATTTCCCTATCGGGAAATCTGCACCCACAACAATCCTCATGTGATCCCCCCTCTTTTCAATTGGGAGATCGAACTTCGCGACTTTGCGAGGTCAGTGGTCGAACGTTGGCCTTTCGAATTCCCGAAACCCGACAACCAGTCAGCGCTAACCTTTTCTTTTCCCGATCAGGAATTTCCTTTCACGAATTCGACGCTCGTGATGTCGAGCAACTCGGTTCTCTAAATCTCGAGTCCCGATATGCCAAAACTCTGACGCTCTTCGTGATTTTGACTTTTCAACGTTCCTTCACTCCATCGACAATTTGGACTTCACGGTATCGCGAATCCTGATGCGAATGCTTCAGGATTTCTCGTTGTGAAACCCTGATATGGTATGCCACCTGTCCACCTCACTGACCCGTGTGGCCCCACACTATTCTATTAGCTGTCGGGATATCGCGTATCGTGATTTCAAAATTCCCGTTGCAATGTTTTTGGGACTTCAATCCACGAAAACTCGATATGATATTTCATGAGCAGATCTAACGACCCTTGTGTCTCAGATCTACGGTCCTGCCCCTCCTGAGCTTTGAACCTTCGACGCTTTTGCCGTAACCTCCCTGCTCCTTCCTGGAATCCGACGGCTCATGGGAGTTTGTGAATTCTCCCCGAAGAATACCAACCGTCCGCTCCTCCTGATGAAACTCGCGAAAGACTAAATGTTCCTCCATGGAACCCGTCTACCTTGCGCGCAAAATTACGATGCTTCTTACAAAACTTCAATTACATCTCCCCTGCGTTGTCCTTCAATAGTTTCGAAGGTCTTATCCTTCCTGAGCTTACCTTAACTCCGAGTCTTAGAAAGACTCTTGTGCGCACCCCTTGCGGCAACCTTCAGACACCTCAAGTGCTGAAATTCCTTCAACCCTGTGCACACCTGCAGCAGCAGTCTCTAAACACTTCACTCGGGTTCGCAACCCTGAAGCTTCTCCCGGCCTGTGCACTCCTTGCATGGCTTCTCTACCTGTCTATACCTCAGAACAAATGAGAAACAAAAGTGACTCTATCTTAACCCTCTATCAATGCACTCCTCGCGGACAATTCGACTGCACTCCTTGCAGGAATCTTTGTTCAGATAGAGAAACAATTGAAACTCATTCGTACTTCCTTTCAGACTTAAAACTCAAACATGAAATCATATACACAGCATGTAAAGAAAATGTATAACAGGAAGCTAACATTCATGAGCATATCCTTCAGCATCAATACACAGAGAACAAACACAAACCATGAATTTGAATCAACCTCTTTCTATTAATCCAAATATCTGTACATGGGTGTTCTTACACAGCTCTCTGCTTCTCCTCTATGCTCTTCTTCCTGGTCTAATGTTACAATACACAATGAGGGTGTCTATATTTCGTTTCCCTCTTACGCTCTCAAATAGTTTAATCTAGAATTAAATTCTATCTACCTGCATTAACTACTTTAAATTCCTTCTACCTACTAAGGACGAGAGCAATCGCTCAAGGTCCGTTTACAATCTACAAGTATGCTTCATCTTAATGGCTCATTTACGATCGCGCAACAACTTCAAGGTATTTTCAAAATTTGTGTTGGCGCTTGTCCAGCTGTCTTTTGCCTTCCGCGCTGGCTCGCTTGATGTTGGTGATGCTCCTGCATCATACTCCCTCGCTTGAAAATTTTCATGGGCTCCTGTCCATGAGCTTGCGCACAGTCTGTCCATGCCTCTGGATCTCTGCTTCAGTCTCCCAGCTGACATCTTCAACTGGATGGTTCTTCCATTTGACCAGATACTCAAAGTATTGCTTTCGCCTGGTCCTCTTTCTCACTCTTTTATCCAGTATACACTCCATCTGCGACTTATCTGCTACTGGCATCAGCTTCGTCCACTAGATCACTGGCTGCTCATTTCCAATCTCTGTTTCTTCAACCCTATATGGGTATAAATCTGAGATATTGAATATCGAAGAAATTTCGATCCCATCAGGTAATTCAATCTCATAAGCGTTTGCCCCAAATTTCCTCAAGACCCTACATGGCCCAATTTTCTTCATCTTCAGCTTATTATATGTTCCTCTCGAGAACCTTTCTTTCCTCAAATGTGCCAGAACCAAGTCACCAACCTCAAACTGAAGTTGTCTCTTATGTTGATTGGCTCTACGCTTGTACTCCTGGCTTGAATTCAGCAATCGCTCCTTCACCTGGCTGTGAAGTTCCTTCATCGCCTCTGTGAATTCTTCTACACTAGCGCTCCTAGTCGCAGTCTGTTCTGAATCTCTCAGCTCAAAAATTCCTCTCGGTTGCATGCCATAGACAATCGGAAATGGACTCTGCCCTGTGCTCATGTTAACTGAGTCATTATAAGAAAACTTTGCCTGTGGTAATATGTTGTCCCACTAGTTGTGGTGCTCTGTCACCAAGCTTCTCAACAAGTCTCCCAGACTTCTGTTCACCGCTTTCGGTTGTCCATCCGTTTGAGGATGATAAGCCGAACTAAATGCCAAGTTAGTTCCCAGCTTTTTCCATAAGGTCCTCCAAAAATTCCCTATGAATTTGGTGTCTCGATCCGAAACTATACTTCTTGGTAAGTCATGAAGTCGAATGACCTCTTTGAAAAACAGGTTCGCAATGTGAGTTGCGTCACTGGTTTTCTGACATGGAATGAAGTGTGCCATCTTGGAAAATCTATCCACCACCACAAAGATTGAATCAACACCTCTTTGTGTTCTTGGCAACCCCAATATGAAATCCATGCTAATTGCATCCCACAGCCTCTCTGGTATGGGAAATGGTTGATAAAACCCTGCATTATGTTTCCTTCCCTTCGAATGCTGGAAAATTCTGCATCTGTCCACGAATCTCCTGACGTCTGCTCGTATTCCCGGCCAAAAATATGACTCATTTAACTTTGCGAATGTCTTGTCGTGACCAAAGTGCCCTGCTAATCCTCCACTGTGTTTCTCCTTTAGCAAATTCTCCCTCATAGAGCATTTCAGAATACACAGTTGATTACCCCTGAACAGTAATCCTTCCTGGATCATGTAGTCTATCCATTGGCTTCTATCTCTGAGAATTGGATTCTCAGCTACTTCATACGCCTCCTTAAAATATGGATCATTAGCGTACATGTCCCTGAGTTCATCAAAACCCAACGTTTTGACTTTGAACTCTTGCAACAACAAACACTTCCTGCTCAAAGAATCAACAACTTTATTAGTAGTACCAGAAATATGTTTAATCACAAAAGTGAAATTCTACATATACTCAACCCATTTGACATGTCTCTGATTCAACTTTTCCTGTTGAGTCACAAACTGCAGTGCATGATTGTCACTGTACAATACAAACTCCTTTGGGATCAACTAATGTATCCATTTGTTCAATGCCTGAACAATAGCATACAAATCCTTATCATAAGTGGAGTATTTTACTTTCGCCTCATTCAGCTTCTCGCTGAAGTATGCTATCGGACCGTCTTCCTGACTCAAGACTACCCCTATCGCAAATCCTCTTGCATCGCATTTCACTTGAAATGTTTTTCGGAAATCAGGCAACACCAAAATTGGTTGTTCTGTGATCTTTCTCTTCAACAGAGTGAAACTTTTCTCAGCCTCCTCTGTCCAGTGAAAATACTTGTGTCTTTTTTTCACCATATCCATCATTGTTGTGCTAATTCCACTGAAATTCCTGATGAACTTTCGATAGAAACTAGCCAATCCGTGAAAACTCCTCACCTCAAAAATATTTTTCGGTGATGGCCAATTCTTGATTACCTCCACCTTATCTGGATCCATCTTCAACTAATTTGCAGAAATAACAAACCCCAAGTAAATGAGCTCTGTCTTCATGAATGAGGATTTCTTCATGTTTATCAACAGCTTCTCCTGCTGCCATATCTGCATCACTGTAGCCAAATGCTTCAGGTGCTCTGCCACTGTTTTACTGTAAACTAGTATGTCATCCAAATACACAATGAAAAATTTCCCGATGAACTCCCTCAGGACTTCGTTCATCAACCTCATGAAGGTAATTGGTGCATTTGTTAATCCAAATGGCATAACAAGCCATTCATACAACCCCTCGTTGGTTTTGAATGCTATCTTCCATTCATCACCTTCTCTCATGTAGATCTGGTGATAACCGCTTTTCAAATCAATCTTTGAAAAATATTTTTCTCCACTCAAGAAATCCATCAGATCATCCATCCTCGGAAATGGAAATCTGTACCTGATGGTTATCTTGTTGATCACCCTTGAGTCAGTACACATCCTCCAGCCTCCGTCTTTCTTCGGACTGAGTACTGTTGGAACAACACATGGACTCAAGCTTTCTCTGACCAATCCTTTTTCCAACAAGTCTTGGACTTGCCTCTTAACCTCTTCATTCTCTTGCGGCGTCAATCTGTACGAGGATTTATTTGGTAAAGTGTCTCCTGGTATGAGATCAATATGATGACTCACACTCTGATCGGTGGCAACGAACGAGGTAATTCGTCCACTATAATGTCAGTGAAGTCTTCCAGCAGTTCCTGAACTTCTTCTGGTAAATCATCCACTCTTGTGCTAGTCAGAACAATCCTTGGTTTTCTGACCACAATAAACTATGGATCCTCCTTCTTCTTAACCTTTGTAAGAAGTTCCTTCCCACTCATGAGAAGTACAGTGTTTCTTACTTCAGGATTCACCTCCTTATCTTTGATTGGAAGGAACACGTGAGTCCTCCCATTCTTCTCTAGGGTGTATGTGTTCATTCTCCCATCATGAATCACATTCCTGTCATATTGCCATGGTCTACCCAGCAATAGATGACAAACATCCATAGGAATGACATCACATAATATCTTATCATTATATCCTCCTATCTTGAATTCAACTAAACATTGTTTAGTGGCAGTTACCTGATGTCCTTTCTGTAGCCATGAAACTCTGTATGGGCTTGGATGATTAGTCGTCTCCAGCTCCAGCTTCTCTACCATCTCCGTAGAAACGATATTATCCGTGCTACCATTGTCTACTATGACCTTTCATACCCTATCATTGGTCTTGCAAGCAGTCCTGAAAAGTCTGGTCCTTTGGACTGAACTATCCACCTCCTTCTCAGGTGTCAAAAGGACTTTTCGCATCATCAACAATCTTCCGCCTTCAACGTTTTCTGCCTCAACATCCCGCCTTTGTGCCTCGGCGATGTGAGCTTCTCCAATCTCTTTCTTTTTATCTGGACACTCATAAGACTTGTGCCCATTCTTTCCACATGTGAAACAGGTTATTACTCCACCTCTTCCTCTTCCTCTGCCTCTAGTACGAGGAAAAGTGTTGTTGTCAGCATAATCTCCTCTCTGCTCAGTATGCTTCCCTCTCTGTTCAACATATTTCCCTCGATGTGAGGTTCCACCTCTCTCAGTTCGAGTCTGAGGTTTCTTCTAGTCCTCCCTGGGCTTCTGATATTTATCTTGGGCAACTGATTTGCCTCTGGGCTGACTTCTGCCTTGGCCTCTCTGACTCTGCTTTCGGCTCAGCTTCTCTTCCGCTTTCAGAGCCATCTGATAAGCATCTTCCACCATTCGTATGGTTACCATGATCATCTCATCCTGGATATCGTATCTCAGGCCATTCATGTATCTGACAACTTTCTCATCATCGCTCTCCTGATGACCTGCCCTGATGTTCAGTTTGTAGAATTCCTCAGTGTACTCTTTCACTGTCATCAACTTCTGTCTCAGGTTCTGCATTCTCCTGAATAGAGTAATTTGATAATCCCTGGGGATGAATTTCGCCTTCATCTTCGCGATCATTCTATCCCAGCTCTTGATCTTCTGCTTGCCCTTGCAACGTCTGTCAGCTTGTAGTTCATCCCACCACAATGTTGCATGTCCTTTCAATCTTGTAACAACATTCTTGACTTTCTTGTCTTCTTCAACCTCTTCATAGTCGAAGTATGTGTCCAGATCTCTAATCCAATCTAGAATCTCTTCTGCATCCAAGTTTCCCTCATAAACTGGAATGTCCATCTTTTCTCTTGCACCCATCCTTGCAATAGCTCTGATCAAACGCTCGTTTGATGCATCTTCAGCTGCAACTTCTTCTTCACTCTCAGCCTCAGCTTCGCTTTCGAAATCACTAAGATCCCCCGCACTGACTATGCGTCTTTGCGCTATCTCCATGTCTTCGAGTCTAGCTCATAGATCACGCATCTCTCTCTCCATAGCTGGATCTGTCATCTGCCTTCCTCTTCTTCTCGACATTTCCCTATCCTCTGGATCAGGTGATTGCATGTCCCTTCTCCTGGGTGGCATGGTGAATTCTCTTCCTTCTCTGCTACAGAAAGAAAAGAACCTTTTTGTGCTCTGATACCACTTGATGGCGACGCCCGAATACCTCACAACCCTTAGGTCAAAAGGTCGGCATGCACACAAAATCTTTCCTTTTTTCCATGGCCCGAAGAACTCTGAGGCACTTCTATTTCCCTATCGGGAAATCTACACCCACAACAATCCTCGTGTGATCCCCCCTCTTTTCAATCGGGAGATCGGACTTTGCGACTTCGCGAGGTTAGTGGTCGAATGTTGGCCTTTCGAATTCCCGAAACCCGACAACCAGTCAACGCTGACCTTTTCTTTTCCCTATCGAGAATTTCCTTATCGCGAATTCGGCGCTCGTGATGTCGAGCAACTCAGTTCTCCGACTCCCGAGTCCTGATATGCCGAAACTCCGACGCTCTTCGCGATTTTGAATTTTCAACGGTCCTTCACTCCATCGGCATTTCGGACTTCACGGTATCGCGAATCCTGATGCGAATGCTTCGGGACTTCTCGCTGTGAAACCCCGATATGGTATGCCACCTGTCCACCTCACTGACCCGTGTGGCCCCACACTATTCTATTAGCTGTCGGTATATCGCGTATCGCAATTTCGCAATTCCCATTGAAATGTTTTCGAGACTTCAATCCAAGAAAACCCGATATGAAATTTCACGAGTAGATCCGACGGCCCTTGTGGCTCGGATCTACGGTCCTTCCCCTCCTGAGCTTTGAACCTTCGGTGCTTCTGCCGTAACCTCCCTGCTCCTTCCTGAAATACGACGGCTCACAGGAGTTCGCAAATTCTCCCCTGAGAATACCAACCGTCCGCTCCTCCTGATGAAACCCGCGAAAGACTAAATGTTCCTCCGTGGAACCCATCTACCTTGCGCGCAAACTTACGATGCTTCTTACAAAACTTCAATTAAAACTCCCCTGCATTGTCCTTCAATAGTTTTGAAGGTCTTATCCTTCCTAAGCTTACTTTAACTCAGAGTCTTAGAAAGACTCTTGTGCACACTCCTTGCGGCAGCCTTCCGACACCTCGAGTGTTGAAATTCCTTCAACCCTGCACACACCTGCAACAACAATATCTAAACACTTCACTCGGGTTCGCAACCTCGAAGCTTCTCCTGGCCTGCGCACTCCTTGCACGGCTTTTCTACCTGTCTGTACCTTAGAACAAATGAGAAACAAAAGTGACTCTATCTTAACCCTCTATCAACGCACTCCTTGCGAACAATTCGACTACACTCCTTGCAGGAATCTTTGTTAAGATAGAGAAACAATTGAAACTCATTCTTACTTCCTTTCATACTACAAACTCAAACATGAAATCATATACACAGCATGTAAAGCAAATGTATAACAGGAAGCTAACATTCATGAGCATATCCTTCAACATCAATACACAGAGAACAAACACAAACCATGAATTTGAATCAACCTCTTTCTATTAATCCAAATATATGTACATGGGTGTTCTTACACAACTCTCTACTTCTACTCTATGCTCTTATTCCTGGTCTAATGTTACAATACACAATGAGGGTGTCTATATTCCGTTTCCCTCTTACACTCTCAAATAGTCTAATCTAGAATTAAATTCTATCTACTTGCATTAACTACTTTAAATGCCTTCTACCTACTAAGGACAAGAGCAATCACTCAAGGTCCGTTTACAATCTACAAGTGTGCTTCATCTTAATGGCTCATTTAAGATCGCGCATCAACTTCAAGGTATTTTCAAAATTTGTGTTGGCGCTTGTCCAGCTGTCTTTTGCCTTCCGCGCTAGCTCGCTTGATGTTGGTGATGCTCCTGCATCAGGTTTATTGCCCATCAAACTGAAAGCGCTCAATTTTGAGTTTTTGCTACTGTTGTTGTTTTATTGTATTGTTGTTTCATTGTAGGAAACACATCAAGCAACTCGACCCAACAAAGGGTCCATGAGGGAAAAATATATAAAACTGATCATTGAATATTGAAAGAGGTAGAAAATGGCCCCAGATAGCAATATGACAAAGGATAGTAAGGGTCTTGATTCCATTGTAGGGTTGATGGCCTATCAAGATGTCTGTAGTATAGTTGGTTTTGTTTTTGCATAGTCGTTAGGTTATTGTCCTCAAAATGATTTACATAGATTTTAATTATATATATATATATATATATATATATATATATATATATATATATATATCAGGTTATTTGGCTATACATTCTTTCATTTTTAAGTTTTTCTGAACCTAATATTATTTATTCTCTGTCCTTCTTACTTCTTATAGGAGGTAAGTGAACGAAGACTTGACATTATGAGGGATTCACAATTCTCATTCTTTTATCTTTAGGTTTTTCTTAAGGTTTCAAGGTTACTTGTCTCTTAGGGTTCTTCAAGATTAAATGACTTGTATATTGGGGAATTTTCTGCCCTACTAGGGAACTTAGTTCCATTCTAATTATAGGCCATTATCATTTTAAGCCATTTTTATTGTAACAGAAAAGAGAAGAATTTACCTCTATAGGGAATTATATTTCTGAGTTTTTATCCCAGCTTAAGAGACTCTTTATAGTTCATTAAATCGGATGATATATACCCTTTTTTTTTTTTTTGAAATTTTACATTTTAGTTCTAAGTAGGCCTTTAAAGCTCCAGATTGTGAACTACTAGCTCTGATACCATGTGTAAGGTCTTTGTTCCCACAGAGCCTTATAAAAATTCAAGATAAAATTAAAGAATGAAGAAATTATATCCTGTACAATTCAATCATCAACATATAATCATTTATTATTTGACATAAATTAAATTTATTAACAGCATGAAAGTAAATTTAATTAACAACCACATAACATAGCAAATTCATGAAATTCATACCTCTGTCTGATGCTAATTCCTCAATCTCCGATTGTCCTCTCCGCTGCTCTTCCCGAACTCTGCCCAAAACTGAATCTTTCCTCCCTGCCAGCTAGGAACAAAGCCTGTCTGACTCCCTAGCTCCAGGATTTCATGAGGATTCCTGGCCCCTGAGCCCAAAACTCCCAGCAACCTGGTGCACCCCTGTAACAGTCCACCCAAACTCCCAAACCAGAAAAATATCACAGACAACAAAATACAGTCCTTCTCTCCTAATAATGCTTCCTCTCCCAAAATTTCATAATAATATCCCGAAGGCCTTTGTCCCCTCATATCCCTCCCCATTCACAACCTCCTCCTTCATTTAATGCCACCCACCTTATCCCTCCATTTACTACCTTATCCCTCCATTCACTACCTTATCCCTCCATTCAATACCCTATCCCCTGTCATACATAAAGTTTTATAATAAATAAATAAAAGTTATTAAGCCTTTAATTCTTTACCCAAACCTTAAATGTGTTAATTAATCAATAAATAAATAAATAAATAATATTATTAATAAATAATCGTTATTTAACTAATACACAATAGGACAATTAATTATTTAATTAATTATACTTGATAAATCCTATGCAACTATTTAACTAAGGTTGTTACATTGTTGACAACTTCAGTTTCACCATCAGTTGGGGATGATAGGCGGTGTTGAGATGCAATTGGGTGCCCTATAGCCTAAGCATTTCTTGCCAAAAATTGATGGTGAAAGTGGGATCTCGATAAAAAACAATAGAATGAGGCGTTCCATGAAGCTTGAAGACATGATCCATGAAATGTTGAGCCATAGTGGAGGTAGTAAATGGGTGTTGAAGAGCACATAAATGAGCATAAATGGAGAGACAATCAACTACCACCATGATGACAGACTTATTTCCCAATTTAGGTAATCCAACAATTAAATCCATAGAGATATCCCTTCAAATAGCGAGTGGAATCAGTAGCGGTTGTAGTGTGCCAGGAGATTTCATTGTTTCTCCCTTGTTGCGTTGAAAAACAACACATTTCGCCATCATGTTCCATACCATCCTAGAAAAAATAACGTTTGACCCGGTCACAGGTTTTGGTAAACCCTAAGTGCCCAGTTGTGGGTGCAGCATGAAGCTCATAAAGCACCGTGGATTTAAGTTCTTAATGTTTACTTAAATACAAACGACCTTTTAGCAAATCTCATCATTGTGACAAGAGTACCCTGGGAAAACTGGAGAATTGGCTTGCAATTGTTGGATCAGATGGAAAATTTTAAGATCTTGTAGTCATTCCTAGCGAACAACTTGGAGCCAATCTGGTACAATGAAGGAGAGGGAAAAAAGAGACCCTTCATCTTCATATTTTCTTGAAAGAGCATCAACAACCACATTGTATTTTCCTTTCTTTTAAATGATATTATAATCATATCCAAATAGCTTAGTGACCCATTTTTGTTTCTCTGGGGATGAAGGACGTTGCTTTAGAAAATACTTGAGGCCCTGATGATCTGTCTTAATTTGGAATCGTTTCCCTAATAGATAAGGGTGTCAGAGGTCCACTGCATGCAGAATATCCAACATTTCCTTTTGGCCAAAGGTCGTCCATATTGCATAAGGACTGCTCCAATTCCTCTCCTAGAAGCATCACATTCCAAGACAAAGTTCTTTGTGAAGTCGGGAAGGTCCAGGACAGGAGTTGTGCACATAGTTTCTTTCAAGCCTTGAAAGGCATGATCAGCTGTGGGAGTCCAAGAGAAAGAATTCTTTTTAAGGACAGTAATGGTAGGCACCGCAAATATTTCCATAATTCTTAACAAACTTGTGATAATAGCCTGTTAAGCCTAGAAAACCATGAAATCTTCTTAGGATCCACCTTAACACCTACCTTGCCAACAATATGACCCAAGTACTCAACTTTCGAGGCTCCAAAATCACATTTAGATTGTCTGAGGAAAAGTTGGTGCTGAGAGAATAGATGAAGAACTCAATCCACATGAGCAAGACAGGTTGTCTAGGTTTTACTATAGATGAGAATATCATCAAAGAAAACTAAGACAAAATGGCAGAGAAAATAACGAAAGACATGATTCATGAGGATTTGGAAAGTGAAGGGAGCATTACAAAAGACAAAGGGCATGACCAAGAACTCATAGTGTCCCTCATGAGTTCTAAATGCATTCTTAGGGATTTCATATTCCTTCATACGTATCTGGTCATATCCATAACGAAGATCAAGTTTATTGAAGAATTGGGCACCACTTGATTCATCCAAGAGATCATCAATGATAGGAATGGGAAATTTGTCTTTGATGGTGAGTTTGTTGAGGGTGTGAAAGTGAGGAAACATGCGCCGAGAGACTTATTTCTTAAGTACCATGACCACAGGAGAAGAATAGGGGCTAGTACTAGTACGGATAACGCCTGCGGCAAGCAATTCTTGAACAATTTTCTCAATTTAATTTTTATGCGAAAAGGGATAACGATAGGGATGAAAAATGGGAGGAAGGCTGCCAGGGACAAGGGGAATGGAATGATCATGAAAACCATAGGAAGGAGAAAGTCTCTGAGGAGTGGAAAAAATAGCTTGATGTTTGGAGAGGATGTATTGGATGCCAAGAGGCACAGATGATGTCTCAGTGGCATGATTGGAATGGAGTTGTGCAATAATGATGGGAACTGATGATATTAGGGGAACTTGTTGTGATGCCTTGGAACTTATACGGTTGGCCCTCCTATTTGAATTGCATAATTAATTCCTTAAAATCCATGAGAATGGGACCCAAAGTCCTTAGCCATTTGACACCCAATACAATATCACAACCACCCATGTCGATAGAAAACATATGAGATTTCATGTGGTACTAACCAATTTGGAGATGCACATTTTTACAACACCCCCCACATTTCATGGACCCGCCATTGGAAATCATGATTTGAAATTTGTTGAATTCTCGGATATAGAAATTAGTTTCTTGGGAAATGTAGCAATGAATAAAATTATGGTGCTTCCATTGTTGACTAGGATGTTGACCTTTAGATTCTTAATGTAACCAATTAGCTTGAGGGTTTGGAGAGTAGATAAGCAAGTGAGAGCATTAAGGTAAATGACCGGTTCAACTTCTGGAAGGTCGAAAGGTTGAGTCATGTCAATGGGTTCAGGTGACTCGGCCATAGGGGAAGCCTCGACATCCTCTTCAGAAACATCCTCAGATATGGCCATAAAAATATTGTGTTCCTTACATTTGTGCCCAGGAAAACATTTGTCATCACAATTGTAACAAAGGCCCTTGAGTTGGCGTTCATCCATTTCTTCCTGGGTCAATTTCTAGATCTTGAGTGGAGTGGAAGGAGGAGGGGGAGTGACTAGTTTAGGGTGAGGAATGGAGGGTTTTATGGTTTGAAAAGAGACAACTTGTTGTGCTTCCTTACATCTTTAAGTAGCTTCCTCCCAAATTTGAGAGTGAACAATGAGGACATGGGCACGGATCTCATCCTTGAGGCCACTGATAAAGTATTATCGAAAAAATCATTAGACATGCCCTCTGTGCGCAAAGCCAATCACTCAAAAGCAGTTATAAAGTCTTCCACCATGCCAGATTGTTTCAAATTTATCAAACGACCTAAACGGTTGGTGTTAGCTTCAAAGGTTCATAAATCTCTACAAAAAATTGTGTCCAAGCCACATACCCTTGGCAAGCATTTTTTCTCCATTACCACCATTGCTAGAGTTCTTGATATAGATGGAAAAACCCATACTGGAGTTTGGCCAACTCATCTGTAATGTCGTACATAGAGAAATAATGTTTCATTTGAGTTACCCAGTCGATGGGATCCGAGCCATCAAATTTGTTCACATCTACACATGGAAGGCGTCATGCTGAAAATGATGGGGATAAAAAGCCTAGGAATTGGAGGAAGTTTCACCTTTGGGGTGAAAAGGTGGGTCAGAGGAGGTAAGGTCTGCAAGGATATTCAGCTTGGCACAGATCATTTCAGTGAAAGATGCAAGCTGGGTAGAGAGGTCATGTTTGATGGTTTCCATTTTTGTGTCTATGGAGGAATGCATGTTTTTATTGATGGTGGCAATATTGGAATTGAGTTGTCGTACTTCTTGTTGGGTCTCTATGAAAGCAGAGGACAAGGAATTGAAGCGGGCTTCCAAGTCTTGACTACGAGTGTGGTCCATCATGAAAGGGAGAAACGGAAAGGGACAGGTGGGACCACACATAAAAGGGGTTATGGGTGAAGGGTATCTTGACGATCAGGGCAATGAGGGGAACCCAATGGTGTAAGGGCCAAATAAGGGGGTTTAAAGGGGTTTGGGTCCACAGGAAGAAAACATTTGTTGGAAAATGATAGCCATGACTACAATCAGGGAGAAGAGAGGAATTCAATAGGATAGGGCTCAAATAATGGTGTCAAAAGGATCCAATTTTTTTTTTCTAATCCTGCAGAGTTATACTCCTATATGAAGAATATTGCAGTGTTGAAATTCCCAAATTCTTAACAAGAATAAATGTCTAGTAATTTCGCAACCATAATGCAAGAGGCATAGTTGTGCGGCAATAGATCTTGTCTATTCTGTTTATGTTTCCATCCCAAGGGTTAGGGTATTCAAGGTTTCTAAAGACAATGGTTTTCCTTGTGTTATAGATCTCTGATATATGTGTAGGGTCCAATAGTAATACTCAGCCTAATATCTCAGGGTACCAACTAAGGAGGCTAAATTGTGCCCTTAGCCATACTACCCAACTACCTAGGTACTAGAGAATATCTTCCTGAGTGTTGTTCTCAGTGGCACTATAGCATTCAGGAGGTCGATCGTTTTATCTACATAGGGCTTTAGGATATCTAGTCTAATCCCTATACAGGTGTTTTCTGATGTGATACCACTCCAAGGGGTACCAACAGGGGTTACAAGGGTGGCCAACAATGTACACTTAACTACGACTTGTAGTTAATGCATGTATTCTTCCCTTACCACATATTTATTCGTTGAACGATAGATCTGTGTAGATTTAAGACGTCGGAATACATCTCTACCCTAAAAACAATAACCCACAATTTTTTTTCGAGGAAAGTGCTATGATACCACTTGTAATATATCAGATGAATAATAATATGTTGAACATAAATATTTAACAAGCAGTAATGGAACAACAAGATTATAGCTAGAACAATACCATAATAACACCAGAAAGAGCACCTTTATTAAAGATAGCAATGTTCACTTGCCTCTTCGAGGGGGCAACCTCTAACCGAGCAGAGCTCTTTTACAATAATCTCCAAGAACAAACTTCTCATGCACTCGACTCTTATTTATACTAAATCTATCTACCAAAACAACAATCTAAAGGAAGATCTTCTAGAAGAGGAACCTTCTATTAGGTCTTCTTACATTTGACTTAATCTTCCTTATTACTAGGCCTTATTAATATTGACCTTTATTACATGGAAAATATATTATTCTACCTACATGAGGGGTTAGGGAGGTTAGGTATCTAATAACATTGTCACATGGAATCAGTCGCCTTTAAGTCTTCTTGGGCTCGCATTTGGTGGTATCACAGTTGAATGGTCTGTATCGAATACGTGATTCAGTGTTGTTACGACTTTTCCTTAGGGAACATCTTTTGGAACATTCATTTGATGTTATTACTTATGAGCATGTTCCTAGGAGAGTCAATGAACTAGTTGATCCCTACATTAATTATATTTTAGATTGGCATTTACATCACCAATAATGTAAGCACATACATTCGCATGTAAATATTTGCATTTGCAGGTAAAACATACAAAATGTATATAACACACAAAAAAATACATATTTATATATCAAAATGGGATCCATAAGTAAAAAATGTGGGGCCCGTAGCCCTTGAATGTCATATAATTCCATATAAGTACAAAAATAATGTTATGAGCACATAATATATCTAGGCCTGAGGCCGGTAAACTCTATCATAGCAAACGATTTCATTTGCCAAATATCGGAACAATCATACCCATGGCCTATGTAACCCCACGACCTGAGGATGCATGCCTATGGAAAGGTCATTAATAGTAGCCATGGGAACATTGCGAGTGAGGCCCTCAAAGTTCCTTCCCACACTACGCAAGGTCCTAGTTGCATCATCATTGGGGCATACCTCCTCTCTGCCTCGTCAGCTATGTCGTGGGATATTATCCAGCCTCATAGATGCTCTATCTAGATAAAAAGTAAAGTAGTTGTCATTATTTTGGATAGTACAAAAACATAGAACTTGT
>ML789066.1:340299-354728 GCA_009831015.1 Picea engelmannii | reverse complement strand
TTTCATTTTATTTTTTAAATGTAATTATACATATCGTTAACAATATATTACTCTCTTGCATTGTTTTCATGTATTCAGACTTCCGCATTGTTTTCATGTATTTAGACTTCGGCAGGTATTTGCTACCATGTAGCCTTGTTTAATTATGCATAGATGATTATCTATCTAACTTGTATGAATAAGAATTTTCTATAAATATTTCTAAGATTACAAGTCTATTTATGTTTTATTTATGTCTTATTCATCCATTTTGTTACATTACAAGTCATGTGGAAAGGTATGAAGATGTACTCTAGAAATGGCTTGGTAAAATATGAAGCATGTTCACATTTGATTATTTCGTCAAGCTAAATTTAAAATTATATGAAAAAAATTACATCTACAACGATTATATCTTTGAGATTGGAAATAAGTGTTTAATGATTATATGGAATATTAAGGGTTAACCTTGTTTGATCCAAGAACCAGCTTGTGATCTAATATAATGAGGATTGTTTTCCTCCATAGATGCTCCTGAACTTTTCTCTTGGCTTAATAGGAACACATGGGATGAAAACATCTAAATTGGCATTATTTCCATGTATAAATATTTGGTTAGCTATAAGGAATTGATGTATTCATATTCTAAGCATATTTTTGTCATAAATGTACATTTAGCTAGTTGTATTAATTTGAAGAACTATATCATTTACTTCATGAAATAGCACTTTGACCCTAATTTCATCCTATGTACCTTTATCCTCTGATAAGGAGACAATAATGATCATTTTAAAGGTGACTCCACTGTCCAAGATTGTTAAGCTAGATCTCACATCAAGAATCATTGGGTCTCATTCTAAAAAACAACATTTTTTGGAGCAATCAGATCCTAATAGATTGATTAGAAAAAATATAAATGTTTACACTAATCCCTTTCCAAGTATATCGTATGATTCCTCTCCTTTATCTTTGTCAGCTTCTTCTAGTGAACCATTTTCTCCTTAAGAGGTAGTTCATATGGAACATGGATAGAAGTTCACCTATTAATAGTTATCTTGCTAATCCTTTTCTAGATAATCTTATTGACATTTTTTCTCCTTTACCAAATTTATTAGGCTCCCCCATATTTTTAGGTTTTTATAAGATTTCTTCCTCATTTTCTTTTAAGTCTTCATATGTTAGAAAGGATTTGTTGATTACATATTCCACTCAACCTATGGCTAGTGTAGTAGGAGTTGGAGGAGGAAATCATAAATCCCTAGATATAGCCCATAGGTACAAATCCTTCTAGCTTTGTGCATTCCTTACTCAATAGATATGTAAAGATTATTCCTAACTTTAAATGGTGATAATGTCAATTCTCAAGAAGACTGTCATTTCTTTGCAAGGTTATAAAGATAATTTTGTAGTTAAATATGGTTTTTGAGGTTGCACCCTTATAATGAGAGGTCTTTATAACTAATAGTGATAATTTTGAGTAGAGCTAAAAATGCTCTCTGGGTTCACAAAAAAATTCCTAGTAAATTTTCCTCTCTTTGTGGTGTCTTATAGTTCATAAACACCAAATTTGGTACAAAATTGATCGAAGCAGATGCATCTATTGTAAACAAATAAACACAAGATCATATTGCAAATAATATTGATCTCCTCATACATAATAGAGAAAAGGAGGGTTTCTATCTTACAAGCATGTCAAACACTAGGGAGACTGATGAATAACAAAAAGTAGATTATGTAAGAACTAATATGAACTCCACAAGTGATAACATATCATTTCCTATGTTTGAAGATGATGAACCATCTCACAAATCAAAAGTAAATGAGAAACATGTACCATGGTTTGTTTTATGGAGGATTGTTGGCCCTCGACCAAGTTTTGGGGAAACTTTGGTTAGTTTTGGTCCACTTTTGGGCTTCGACATGATGGTCGAAGAAGGAGCGCCCAGGCGGAGATGAGATCATAGATCTCACTTATTTTGCGGGATATGTGGACCCAGTAAAGGGTTCTCTATGGTTTTTGTAATGGGTTTATGGGATGTCGACCCATGGGTTTTTCCCCATGCTTATGCCTTATTGTAAGGGTTGGTAAAGTATAAATAAAGAGGAATGTATTGTAGAAAAAGGTCACTAAGGCTCTATGAAAAGGGGATGTATGTTGTTGAGGCTTAGTGCTCGAATGTGATTTTGTAGAAGGCCCTTAGTGCTTGTAAGGCTCAATGCGCAAATCTAGTACTTAGTGTAAAGAAGGAGGATTTGGTGCTTTGTGTGCAAATCTCATGTCTTGTGCGAAGTTTGACTCTGTGGCTTAGTGCACAAATATGACTGGATGTAATATTTGGACTAATAATAAAGAGGCAACGTAGTTGGTGGACGTAGCCCCACGCTGGGGTGAACCACGTATATTTGGTGTCTCTTGGTTTACTTTGTGTTGTATTACTTTTTTTATGAATTTGCTTAGTGCTTTGATTATGATCTATAATAGATAGATATTTTGTTGCTTAAGTACTTTACTTGTATTAAGGGTAAATGAATTCTATATTTAACTTATAATGCTAAGTGAAAAGTTCTCGAGGTATCTAATCATTCATTGTTACTACACCGATCTATCTTTGATTATTCTCTGCGATGTTAAGAAACTAATGCAAGTCACCCTCTAAGCGTTAATAGAATATTCTGCGAAGTGCTTTTATCACGGATCTGTGTCCCATCCTAGTTACAGACACCTGTGTCCTGTAACCCCCCCTGCTTCTACCTCAGGTGAGACTTTTCCTGCTTCACAGGTGTTGACGAAAGGGCCAGTATTCGAGGTTTTGTTGGTGCGTTGTTAAGCGTTGAACCCTGGGTCTGCCCCTGTGCCAACAAATGGTTCCATTGTCGAGACCTAAAACTGTGATTGCTAGGAACTGAAGTAAATTAAAAGAGAAGCTTTGTGCATAAATCTATTACTAAAGAGTGCAGTACTCTACTTGAATTACGAAGCTTTGTGCTAAGAAAGTAAGTCGATCTAAAGAAAAGAGGTAAGATCCTAAAGAAGCAAGCTTTGTGCTTTGGCAAGAGAAAGATAAGTGAAACATTTTGTTTTGAAAGCATTAACTTAACTATGTTTAATAGATTTTATCCTAGTCTGAAAGCTAGGGTGCAGTTGAAAGAAATAGTTGATTTGAGTAAATTTAATAGAAATGAAGAAATATATGTTATTCATATGCATAGAAAGAGTTTTTGGACTAATAAGTGGATCCAGGAACCTAGAATTGTTTTTTGCAGATTCCAGGTCCATCACTATGATCGTAGGGGATGTGCGCAGTACAGAAAAGGTTGGGGAACATTTAAAAGATAAAAAAGAGGATTGACATTATGTTATAATTGCAAAATCCCAGGACATCTTTCTAAGGAATATCCTAGAGAAGGTCCTATTTGTCTTTGTTGTAAGGTTGTTGGTCATGAGGTTGAGGATTGTCCAAGGATTATTGCTAAAGTTGAAGGGATGAACATGAGACAAGAAAACTATGAAGAAAGCCAAGAGACTAAGGGCATGTTAGAAATTCATAAAGAGAAAGGGTCAGAGGAATTTTAGACTACGTTATTACAGTTGAAAGAAACAATGGATGTTCATAAAGATGTCAGTTTACCAGAAAACCTAAAAGAAAAACAACGCATAAGTGCAAGAATAGAAGACTTCGACATCGACTATGTCTTGGGTGAAGAAACACAAGTGAATATTATGACAGAAGAAACTTGGGAAATTTTGGGAAAGCCTACTGTGGTACCTTCATTGGGAAGGATACGCTTGTTTAAGGGAAAGATGATAACCTTATGTGGAAGAGTTACTAGTGTACCTATTATTATTCATGAAACATCGACTAGAGAAGAATTTGAAGTCATTCGGTTTGTTGGGATAGCGCCCCTTTCCCATTGTTTCTAGGAAAGACTTGGATTGAGAAGGATCAGATCAGAAGGAAAGCAAAGGAAGAAGCTATAGAAAAGAAAAAGAAAGAATTAAGGGATTTCATAGCTAGGAAAATAGACCGACTAATAGAAGAACAACATGATAAGTCGAAGCAATAGAACAAAGTAACAAAGTGGGAGGGACAAACAGTAAGAGAATTAGTTATCAAGGTTGAAAGAATCCAAGAAGCCTTGAAGAACCTATATATTAAAGAAATAAGTATGCCCACTCATGAAGTGTTAAGAAAGGGGATATTAGCTTCGGAATCCTTGAGGGAACCTCAATAGTGTGAAGCCACTACGCTAGGGGAAGATAACAATAAAATTGGAAAGAGGATTCCAAAAACAGTTAGAGAGACTCAGATAATAGGAAAGAAGAGAAAGGAGGAGGTGAAGCTACACCACTTGAAGATTCCCCTGTTGGGACAGTGACACCATAGAAGAGGAAGGTTTCTCCGAAGAAACCCTCAACAAGGAAGAAGATGTGCACCAATAAGCCACAGTTGGAAGCCACCCTCACGGATGACGACATCAGTTTGGTCTACGAAGCTATGGAGGACGCATCTGAGGACATGTTGCAGAGATATGGAGAGAATCGGGAGGAGTTATACAGAATAATTGAGAGAGGATTGAAGGAAGTGCATCAAGATGTTCACTTGGTCTACGCAGTACCTACTACGTCATCTGCACCTTCCTCATCACAGACTGCAAAATTAGGGGAAGAACCAACCCAATTGAGAAGGATTGTGGATGCCACAGAAGCTCGGTTCCAGAGAGCTCTGGAAGAGAAGGAGAAGGTTACAAAAGCCTTGAAAAAGGAGAAAGATGAAGTCTTAGTAAAATTACGAGTAGCACAGGATAGTGTAGATGCCCATGAAAGTGACAAAGCAAAGCTTCAAGCAAATTTTCAAGAGGAAAAAGCCCAGCTACAGAGGAAAAAAGAGCAGTTTCTCGAAGAGAAGACCATGGTCAAAGAAGCGGTAATTAAATCATGTTGCTTTGTGCCAAGCTTGGCACAGGAAGAGAAAGAGTCGGTTGAATCTCAAGTAATGAATCTCGCAGAGACCCTCCAACAACTTCAGGCTAGGATAACAAAATTGGAGGCCCAAACAGTACCAAGCACCCCGCAGGAAGAGCGTGACCAGAGGGAGGAGTCCGCCAAAAACACAATAGTAAGAATAATATCCCTCTCCTTAGAATGTAAACATTTGAGTAATAGGAGCGCCCAGACATATGAATGCCTCGTCGAGGATCCAAAGATACGGAAGCTAGAAGCACAATTATAGGAGGCGCAACAACAAGCATTTTCGTTGCAGGCACAGATGAAGCTACTCATAACAGTCGAAAGAATGAAGAGATCCCAAGAGCAATGCAAAGTACAGCAGCAGATCACTGCCCTCTAGGGTAAGGTGATGGAAGTAACACAGAAGCTACAACCTATACAGGATGAAACCTGCAAGGTGTTCGAAGAGATTGATGGATAGGGCTCAGAACTAAATCAAGTGGTTGCAGTAGTAGAACAACGTCTGGAAGGGCCTGTTACAGAGAAGACAATCCAGGAGCTTGTTGAGAAGGAAGCTCAGGTGAGGCAACAAGTTGAGGCAACTCGAATCAATATCGAGGATTTTGAAGAAGCGTTGTCCGCACCTGAGTGACTCGGGATGAGTCACGAGTGAGTGTTGGGAGCCTGTTGGCCCTTGACCAAGTTTTGGGGAAACTTTGGTTAGTTTTGGCCCACTTTTGGATTTCAACATGATGGTCGAAGAAGGAGCACCCAGGCGAAGATAAGATACGTATATCACTTATTTTGTTGGATATGTGGACCTAGTAAGGGGTTCTCTAAGGGTTTTGTAATGAGCTTATGGGATGTCAGCGCATGGGTTTTTCCCCATGCTTAGGCCTTATTGTAAGGGTTGGTAAAGTATAAATAAAGAGGAATGTATTGTAGAAAAAGGCCACTAAGGATTTGTGCAAAGGGGATGTATGTGGTCAAGGCTTAGTGCTCGACTATGATTTTGTAGAAGGCGCTTAGTGCTTGTAAGGCTCAGTGCGCAGATCTAGTACTTAGTGTAAAGAAGGAGGATATGGTGCTTAGTGCGCAAATCTCCTATCTTGTGAGGAGTTCAACTATGTGGCTTAGTGCGCAGATCTGACTGGATGTAAGAATTGGATGAATAATAAAGAGGCAACGCAGTTGGTGGATGTAGCCCCACACTGGGGTGAACCACATCTATCTGGTGTGTCTTGGTTTTCTTTGTGATGTATTAATTTTGTTATGAATCTTCTTAGTGCTTTGATTATGATGTGTAATAGATAGATATTTTATTTCTTAAGTGTTTTACTTGTATTAAGGGTAAATGAATGCTAGATTTAACTTATAATGCTAAGTGCCAAGTGCTTAGGGTATCTAATCATTCGTTGCTACTATGTCGATCTATCTTTGATTATGCTCTGTGATGTTAAGAAACTAATGCAAGTGACCCTCTAAGTGCTAATAGAATATTATGTGGAGTTATTTTATCACAGATCTGTGTCCCAGCCTGGTTACAGACACCTGCATCCTGTAACCCCCCTGCTTCTTCCTTGGGTGAGACTTTGCCTGCTTCACAGGTGTTGCTGAGAGGGTCGGTAGTCAGGGTTTTGTTGTTGTGTTGTTAAGTGTTGAACCCTAGGTCTACCTCTGTGGCAAGAGGGATGTAATATACTT
The DNA here is from genome assembly GCA_009831015.1 of Picea engelmannii. Lineage (NCBI taxonomy): Eukaryota > Viridiplantae > Streptophyta > Pinopsida > Pinales > Pinaceae > Picea > Picea engelmannii. The sequence goes on along the minus strand of ML789066.1, from coordinate 348,097 downwards.
GGCACCATTCACCTACATGATTTTGAGCATTTTTATGGTCTGTTACTACCCCCCCATGCCTAGGGGTACCTAGAGGAGATCATGTCTCATGGCCTGCAATGGAGAACATGATCCTGACCGTGATGACGATCAACATTTCCACAGATGGCAGTGCAACATCCCCCCTCATTCACCTTTACAATTACAGGTCAAACAAGTCTCATCACATTCAACAAACCCAAAGTATGGGAGATGGTAATTCATCGTCACCATGAGGTATTTCAGTCCTACTTTATTGCAAAGTGTTGTGCTTAATTTTCCAGGCATGTGAATGAAGATATTTGGTTAAATTTGGATAATGGGTCACTAGTTTGGGAAATTATGTCAGTTACCTTGTTTCACCTTGGTGGTCAACTTATATGCCTTAGTCCTATGTTGTCACCACCCATGGAAAAGGGGTAATATTGGGGGGCCTTCCCAAGGGTTATGTTCCATTCCTATCATAATTAACAGTTTCTATCTTGGATCCTCTCTTACTATACTAAACTTCAGCTATGGTCCATTCTCTCATGAGAAGAGGGGATGAAGGCCCAAAGGTTGTTTCACAATTATTGCTAAAAGAATAAGAAACTAATGATATATAAAGAAAGTAATAAATCAAGGAGGACCAATAAAAGTCAGTCCAAGATGCATATCTACTCTTTTAGTGCTCATCCCTATCCAAAAAAAATCCAATGCTAATGGATTGAAACCTTACAAAGGGGACTTGCAAATATATGATAAAGCAGGATAAGAAAAAGGCAATAAGGGGGATTGGGAAAAATAACACGTAAATATGGGGCAACTCAAGAGTAAGTGCACCCTCCAAAAAGGAACTCATAGATATGGATATAACACCATAAGACATGAAGTAATCCCTAAAACTATATCACTTTCACATTTACTCTTGGTGGGTTTTTACTTTCCCTTGTCACTCTCAGGACCTATCCCTCTACCTGGGTTATTTGATTTCAGGTCTAGGTGGCACACCTAATAGGTTTGGATGAATACCCTCCCATACTTAAACTTGGTAACTCAAATAGGGTCCTAGGTTGGTGTGATGCTTGAAGGGGATACTTAGGTGAATTGTATTACATGGCTTATATCTTAAGTTGTAGCTTACTTTGCATGTTTTAACGACTAATGTTTCTTATGAACTTTGGCAAACCATGTTTTATACTTTGATTTATTTTTTATGAACCTGACATGATTCTTTGAGGGACGTCCTAGGCTTGTACCCAGGACATTGTGCCTTTATTGCAGGACCTAGGCACATGTGATGGAGAGCAGTGGGTCATCCAATGACTCAGCACCCTCGGATATTGGCTCTCACATCCTCAGAACCTTATAAGATATATAGAGAGGCCTTGGTTTGAGCATATCTAGTCATTGTGGCATACATATGGGTTTAAATCCCCACATGTTAGGCATAGTACCCCTACACTTGTTTTGCACCAGGATTAGGGACGTTGCAGCAGTAGATAGTCAGAAAGAGTGCAGATATCACAAGAAACTCCCCAAAGCTTGGATGTTGGCATTGGATCCTAGAAGCTTCCCCTATTATCATGATCAATAATCCAAGTGGATATCGGTGGCCATCCACCTATTCCACTGGCTCAAAGAACAATTTCCATTTTGGCAGTTTTTTTACAATTTTTCAAGTCCCAAATGTTAAAATACTAGGTGTGCTCATTTCACGATAGATAATATCACTATATTATCACCCAACCATAGGCACAAAGGCCACCCCCAAGCACCTTAACCTTAATAGACAGAATAATTCAGGAAGCAGTCCCTAGAACCAATAGCCAACCAAGGTAGCGTACCTCTCTCCAAAGCTAGCGTACCAAGAAGAAAGTCTAAACCATAAACCAAAGACCAAGTCACTACTGCAGCAGCTGCAACTCTCCTTGAGTCATGCGCACCACTAGTCCTTATATAGTTGTGAGAGTGAGTGAGTAAAAATGAGCTCAAACACCCTCTATTTGTAGTTCTCCAAGTCACTTAACTAGGTCGAATTATTCTCTTGGAGTCTAATAACTTAATATAAATTATTCTCTTGAGTCGACTTGTCTTTTAGGGTTATTAACTAACTATTTAGGGTTTCTCTTGATTCCCAGAATATTCTAGTCTCATCAAAGGTTACATGTAGAGGTAAATACCTTCCGCAACTACCTTAATATCAACACTCCCTCCTAGATAGGGAGGTATTAAAGGAAATGGTCTTGAGCACAAATAGGCCATTCAACATGTAGCATCATCATAGCTACACAGGCTATCTCATGATCAAATCACGAGCACCATCATCACTATCCATGTAGATAGTCTCCATGGCAATCATAACAATGCCATCCAATAGAACACAACTGTGTCTATCCATAGTTGTATACAACTACTATCCAATGGTACACAACCACTCCTAGTAGCACACATCTACTAACCAGTGACATAGAGTCATTACCAGTGGATCACATCCACCACAGTAGCATACAAATAATGTATAGAGACATACATTCTCCACAGCAATCAAATCATATCATCAGATATCATCCTGCATCAACAATGTTATCATCTGCATCAACTCTAAGCTGCATTATCATGATGCACATGCTTCATATCTAAGTTTTACTGGCGTGATTCGGACTATCATCTGCATCATCTCTAAGTTGTACTAGCATGATGCCAATGCATCATATCTAAGTTGTATATCACCTCGAAGTTGTACTCGCATGATGTAGATCAGTACTTTGTTTTGTCACCTGTAAGATGTATTATCATCTCTAAGACGTACTAGCATGACATATCTAGCATGATGTCAATGCATCATATCTAAGTTCTAATAGAATGAACATAACTAGCATGATGCAAGCATCATCTCTAAGTTGTATGTCCACCTCTAAGACATACTAGCACGATGCTCCTCGAGCCATTGTATCAACAACTCCAACCATTTGTATCATATCTAAGTTGTACTAGCATGATCATATATATCATGATGAAAGCATCATCTCTAAGTTGTAGGATCATCTATAAGATGTACTAGCATGATACAGATCCACAACTCACTGACAGTCCATGATGCCACATATCAGTGCTCCCTCCCAATCGAGGAAGTCATCTCCTCCCTTTAAACTAAGGGATCAATCTCCATGATCCTTGAGACTCAGTTTGTCCCTCAAGTATGCAAAATTTATTTTGGACAAAGGATTCATGAAAATATCTACAATCTATTCATCAATGGAGATATATTGGAAAATCACTTATCCCCTCTGGACTTTATCACGGAGAAAATAATAATTGATCTCAATGTGCATCAACCTATCATGGAAAATTGGGTTCTTTAAGAGATTCACACAACTCTGGTTATCAAAATATGTCGTGGTTGAATCTAGCACCTGATCAAACATTCTAGAAACCAGCTTACGGAGCCACACTGCTTTCATACAAGCATCACAAGATGCAATAGACTCTTCTTCTACAGTGTTGTGTGCAACAAACTTTTGTTTTCTTCTAGCCCATGAAATCATAGCAGAACCCAAATTGAAACACTATCCAAAAGTACTCTTTCTATCTTCTGCGCTCCCTACACAATTTGAATCATTAAATCCATGAAGATTTACTTCACTATTTGAGGCGTATCTCAAACCATACATTATCATCCCATGAAGATATCTCAATATATGCTTTGCAGCCACCCAATGCTCTTGTCTAGGTTCCACTTGGAACTGGCTCAACATGTTCACAACAAAGCATATTTCCAATCTAGTATTTACCAAATACATCTAGGAGCCAATCAATTGCCAGTATAGGAATGATTCTATTGGATCAGAATCAGAGTCTCTCAACTTCCTCAAATCTGTTACCATGGGAGTTTCCATGGATTTGTAATCCATCATCCCAAACTTCTGAAGGATATTTACAATGTACTTCCTGTGTCCTAGGAAGACTTCACCATGCTTTTTCCGCACTTCTAGTCCCAAGTAGTAGTGCATGAGACCAAGATCTTTCATATCAAATTTAGTGGATAGCTCCTTCTTACACTAAATAATGAGACGCTCTACACCTGTCAAAAACAAGTCATCAACATATAACAGTAGAATAACAAGTGCATTCATCACAACCTTGTAATAGATATTTGGATCAGCGTGACTCTTGGAAAATCCAAGTCTCGTCAAATAACTATCAATGTGTGCATACCAAGCTCTTTGAGCTTGCTTGATTCCATATAAGGCCTTCTTCAATCTTCATATGTGGTTTTCTTTTGGGTGTACCTCAAAACCTTGAGGTTGCTCCATATATACTTCTTCCTCAATTACTCCATTTAGAAAGGTGATCTTTACATCCATATGATGTAAACTCCAACCCATGGAAGCTGCTAGAGATATTATGGCTCTGATAGATGTATATCTGGCAACCAGAGTAAACATCTCATCATAGTATTCTCCCTCCTGTTGGGAGAACCCTCTAGCCACAAATCTCGCCTTGTACTTATCAATACTTCCATCTATAACATGATTTATCTTATAAACCCACTTTGAAGTGACTATAGACTTCTCTTTAGGTCTCGGCACAACTTCTGATACATCATTCTTCATGATGGATTGGTATTCTTCCATCATGGCCTCCTTCCATTCTTTATTCTTAATTGCTTCCTCAAAGGTGGAAGATTATGCATTAACCAAACTTTTCATGGGTGTCACATAACTAGTGAACCTTTTGGGTTTCTTTCTTTGTCTGAAGTTACCATTGGGAGCCTTATGCTTTTCTGCTTCTTGCAAAGTAATTTCAAGCCATGTTGGTCTTTTTCTTGTCTTAGGTATAATAGTTGGTTCCATAGATTCATGTGGTGGTTCTTGTTCTTCATTAGGTTATTCTGGAGAACATGTACTTTCTTATTTGGTATATTTATGTTCCTCTTCTTCGTTGGATTCTATAGATTATTCTGTAGACTTCTTAAATGCAATCCTTTCATCAAAAGTTACTTCTCTACTTATTTCAATATTTTGTTGACCTAGAACATAGATTATATACGCTTTTGATGATTCACTATAACCAACGAATATTCCTCTCTTTCCTGAGGGTTCCAACTTCTTTCTCTTATCCTTGGGAACATGAATGTATACAACACATCCAAAGATTCTAAAGTGTTCAACGCTTGGCTTCTTTCCTGAGAAGGCTTCTTCAGGAGTCATGTTCTTCAATATTCTATGTGGACTTCTATTTTGAACATAAACAATTGTCATAGATGCTTATCCTCATAGGAACATAGATAAGTTCTAATCATTCATCATTGCCTTGATTGATACTTCAATGGTTCTGTTCTTTCTTTTAGCCACACCATTTTGTTGAAGATTGTGAGGGACAATGAACTCCCTCCTAATCCCGAATTCTTTACAAAGGGAAACAAGCTCCTTGGGGGTGTATTCTGTTGAATTATTATAACTTCGAAGAATATTCTAATTATATTTGAGTTATTATCTTATAGATCAAATCCCCTTTTGTGGATTGGTCAAACCATATTTATATGGTGGTATTTGTAAATTCATCCCCTAGTGTTTATAAAGTGGTTCTAACGACTTCTAGAAGAATTGGTCCCTACTAAGTGAAGAGACATAACCCTACCGCCTCCACAACTAGTATTAAATGTGAGGATGGTACCTCACTTATACGCATTCACACTCACTCATCTAGTGCACATATCTTGAAGGAATTTGCAGTTGTAGGAGGAAGGAGAACAAAGGTGCATGCTCAGTCTTAGTTTATTCTTGGTGTTTTGGTCTTAGTCTTGAAATTGTATTGGAAATCTATTATTGAGGAAGTTTTTGTTGGGTTTTCTCCCCCATGAGAGTTTCTCAGGATAAAATGTTGTGTACCTTGTGATTGTGTTTCTTTCAGTGATCCTATTTATGTTTTTGTTTTAGAAATGCATTGAATGCTCGTGTAATTTGGAAATAACCTAATAACAACTGTAAAAAAAAACATGGTATCATATCTTGACTAAATAGATCACCTTTCAGTGGGTATCTAAAAACGTCATTTTTGTCGTACAAGGAAATTAGGGCTTTTTACTGAAAAGGAATTTTTTACCAAAAACTATCTTGGGAAGTGCACCTTACCCTAGCACATATTTTGGCATCTTGAGTGAAATTTTTCAGTGTCCAGATTATCCAGAAAGTCAAACCCTAGTTTTGGCTGGTACTAGAAAACCAAGAAACCAGAATCAGTACCAGTCAAGATTTGCACAAGTCAAGTTTCAAGGGGTAAAACTTGGAATTTTCTGAAACAGTCAGCTCCAGCCAACTCGCCTTAGCCCAATGCATCTCCTGGTAAGTTAAGATTCAGTTTCTGAGCAGTTTCATTTTCTGGTCATTTTCCTAGCTCTGGGTCAAGATGTCTGCAAGGACCAAGCTTGTTGACAAATTAGAAGGTGTGGAAATTTTTTTTGCCTGAAGTACATAATTGGACTCATTCTTGAAGAGAATGACCTTGAAAAATTCATAAAATAAAATGTACCAGAACCCGAAGAAGATGACACCAAAGAGAAGTACAAGAAGGATGTGATTAGGGCTAAAAGAATAATTACAGATTCCATTAAAGACCACTTGATCCCTCAAGTTTCTTCTAATAATACTCCAAAAGATATGTTTGATGCCCTAACCAAAATGTATGAAGGAAAGAACATCAACCAAAGATGAACTTGAGAACCCAACTCAAGAATACAAAGATGCAGAAAGGAGAAACAGTTCAAGACTATTTCTCTAGGGTTTCTCAATTTAAGGAACAGTTAGAGGCAATTGGAGACAACTTAGATGAAGACGAACTTATAATGGAAAATCTTAATGGTATTTTTATAGTGCAAGTTTTAGGTTGGGAAAATCCCGACCCAACCACAGAACAAGTGTTACAACTTGGGAATCCTACACCCAATGTCACCTCGATGTAGGTCTTGAACTTCAAGGGTGACTAGGTCACTCTAGGGAGGCGATCCCAGTGACCCTAGGGGAATTGAGATAGAGATGAACATGGATGGAAATTAAGCCTCTATAGGTCAATTCTAAGTGGAGTGAAAGGTGGATAGAGATTCCTTGAAATTCAAGTAATTGTTTCCCCTGTTAGAATATAGAAGAAGGTGTGCTCGTTTTACCATTGACGATACCCTCGTCACCCAACCACAGGCCGAAGCCTCCCTCCAAGCACATTAGCCTTGACTGAGAATTCCTTCGGAAGCAAACCTTAGGCTAGATAGACAAAAAAAGAGCAATGCTTCAATCCCCAAGGATAGTGTATCACAAAAGACTGATCAGATGTTCCAAATCCTAGCCAAGAGATATCCAAGCCAATACTGAAACTAGCTGTTGCTGCAACTGCACATGCAACCCTCCTCCAAACCTACGCACCAACTGCAACTGTAGTGCGCACCAAATGGGAAAACTTCAGTCCTGAGATGCTGTCAAATGAGAACTGATGCCATGTATTTATAGTAATCCTGCCAGTTTGTTGGGGCCGGCTTCTCCTTCTGGGTATGTGTCTGTTCAATATATTATTATTAATTCTGGCCGACTTCTTCTCTTGGAGGCTAATAGCCTAATATAAATTTTCTTCTTGAGCCAACAAGGCTTCTAGGGTTATTAGCCAACTCATTAGGGTTTCTCTTGCTTCCCGGAGTCTTCTATTCTCGTCAGGTTCACACGTGGGGATAAATACCTCCCGCAGCTACCATAATATTAACACTCCCTCCTAGCTAGAGAGGTATTTACAGGTAATGGACTTGAGCACAAAA
>ML789066.1:291234-317592 GCA_009831015.1 Picea engelmannii | reverse complement strand
CAATCAAGAAATGTTTTCCTATTTACATCACGCATTGCATCTATTATACATTCACAATATAACTTGAATTGGTATACTTGTATCGAACTTGCCCATTTAATTTTCATGTTTAACAAATCAAATAACTATCTTTTTCTTTTTTTTCATGAGCATATATCATGTAATATACAAATAGGCCTAGAGGCACACATCTCAATGTTTAACAAAGTCTAACTGACTCCAAACAAATGCTAAACTTTGAACTATCAAGATTGGTTAAACAACAATGTTCTAACTACCTAAGGTCAAAATATGGGGCATTACAGGAAAGAAGCCAGAGGTAAGCCATCTCAAAATATTTGGTTGTCTAGTGTTTATTCATATACCAAAAGAGAAAATAAACAAGTTGGAACCCTCCGGAAAGAAGGGAATATTTGTGGGATACTGTGAGGTCTCCAAGGCCTTCAGATTCTACATACCTGGTCACCTCCATATTGAAATCAGTAGGGGCGTGACCTTTGATGAAGAATCAACACTTAAGAAATGAAGAAGATGCCAACTTGAAGAAGTATATGAAGAGGAACCTGTAAATCCCAGGATTACAGAATCCGTGAGAGAAGTTCCCAGAACTGCAGAACCTGTAAGGGAAGTTGTAACTTCCCCTGATGAGGAGACTCCTGAAGACCATGACATAACAGAAGTTCAAGAACCTCCTCAAATGACCTTCTCCCATAAAAGAAATCTTGCTTGGGAAAGAGAGCTTATTCAAGATGGAGAGAAGTATGGTGTTCTAGAAGAAACCACAAGATAGGTGAAAAGACCAAAGCCATTCTCCAGTTACATGGCTTTGATGTGAAATCTACTTGATGAAAAACCTACATGCTTTGAAGAGGCCATTCAAAAGAAGGAATGGGAAGATGCCATGACAGAGGAATACCAATCCATAATAAAGAATGATGTATGGGAAATAGTTCCCAGACCAAAAAGTAAGGATGTGGTATCATCAAAATGGCTCTTCAAAATAAAACATGCTGCTGATGGAAGTATTGAGAAATATAAAGCAAGATGTGTCTCTCGTGGCTTTTCCCAGAAGGAAGGCATTGACTATGAAGAGACATTCGCTCCTGTGGCCAGATACACTTTGATCAGAACCATTATAGCTCTTGCAGCCAAGATGAAATGGAAGATGCACCAGATGGACATGAAGACAACTTTCCTGAATGGTGTTATCGAAGAGGAAGTGTATATAGAGAAACCCCAAGGATTTGAGGTTGAAGACAAGAAGTCTCATGTCTGTCGATTGAAGAAATCTTTATATGGATTGAAGCAAGCTCCCAAAGCTTGGTATGGACATATAGATAGTTTCTTGACAAGCTTAGGCTTTACCAAGAGTAAAGCAGACTCAAATCTCTACTTCAAAATTATGGATAATGAACCAGTAATCCTACTACTGTATGTGGATGACTTATTCCTAACTGGAGAAGAAAAGATCATAAATTAATGTAAAAAGAGACTTTCCACAGAATTTGAAATGAAAGACCTTGGCCTAATGCATTACTTCTTAGGTCTTGAGGTATGGCAGAGTCCCAAAAGAATCTTCCTTAACCAAGGGAAGTACATGGTCGAAATCTTAAAGAGATTCGACATGCTAGAATGTAAGCCCATGAATACACCCATGGAAGCGAAGCTGAAGTTGTTGGTCGATACTTCATCAGAATTGATAGATGCCACACTGTACAGAAAAATTATTGGATCGTTGATGTACCTGACGAACACCAGACTAGACATTTGTTTTGCAGTGAACACCTTGAGTCAGTTTCTGGTAGAGCCCAGATGTGTTCACCTAGTGGTTGCAAAACATGTGATGAGGTACCCTAAGGGTACAATGGATTATGGTCTCAGCTATGATGGATATCATGACTTCACATTGAGTGGATACACTGATGCAGATTGGGAAGTAAGCGTTGCTGACAAAAAAATCACTTCCGGATGTTGTTTCAGTTTGGGATCAGCGATGATCTCATGGTAGAGTAGGAAGCAATCCAGTATTTCTCTCTGCATAGCGGAAGCAGAGTACATTGCCACATGTTCTTCTAGTTGCGAAGCTATATGGCTTCGAAAGTTGTTGACTGGCCTATTTGACTTGGAGATGAGAGGAACCGTGATTCTATGTGATAACCAAAGATGCATAAAGATGACAGAGAATCCTATATTCCACGACAGGTCGAAGCACATAGAAATCCGCTATCATTTCATCCGCGACATGGTATAGAGAGGAGCCTTGAAGCTCTAGTACATTAGCACGGATGAACAGGTTGTTGATGTGATGACCAAACCTCTATCTTGTGTAAATTTTGAACACTTTCGAGATAAGTTTGGTATAGTCCGAAAGGACCCTCCCTAAAAGGGGGAGTATATATATATTCCTTGCTTCTGACCTTGCTGTTAGACATAAAGCAAGATGAGTCATTGCTTCTGACCTCGCTGTTAGATGTAAATCATGACGTTGTGTGTTCCTTGCTTCTAACCTCGCTATTAGATGTAAAGAAAGATGATTCATTGCTTCTGACCTCGCTGTTAGACGTAAAGCATGACGTTGTGTGTTCCTTGCTTCTGACCTCGCTATTAGACGTAAATCAAGATGAGTCATTGCTTCTGACCTCGCTGTTAGACGTAAAGCATGACGTTGTGTGTTCCTTGCTTCTGACCTCGCTGTTAGACATAAAGCAAGATGAGTCATTGCTTCTGACCTCGCTGTTAGACATAAAGCATGATGTTGTGTGTTCCTTGCTTCTAACCTCATTGTTAGACGTAAAGCAAGATGATTCCTTGCTTCTGACCTCATTTTTAGACGTAAAGAAAGATGATGATGATTCCTCGCTTCTGACCTCATTGTTAGATGTAAAGTGAGATGATGTGTGATTCCTTGCTTCTGACCTAGTTGTTAGACATAAAGCAAGATGATTCCTCGCTTCTGACCTCATTGTTAGACGTAAAGTGAGATGTTGATGTGTTCCTTGCTTCTGACCTAGTTGTTAGACGTAAAGCAAGATGATTCCTTGCTTTTGACCTTGTTGTTAGACGTAATGCAAGATGTGACTGACACTGAGCTACCAACTTATCAGCTGTGACATTGAGCTAGTGTAGTATTGCGATGTGCCAGCCTAGTGCTGTGATGAGGTATCATTTTTACCAATACATATTGATGCAGATGATGATAGCATTCTTTCGAGAATAATGATGCTGCCAATGAAGAAAACTTCCGATGACACGTAAATTTGCTAGCCAATGTTCCAAGATGATATTGACGATATTGTCCTCCTGATGCCACTGATGATGCATACCTCTCTCGCTTGATGTTGTTGAAGAATACCCTTATTGTTAAGGGGGAGTGTTGAAATAATGTAATTGCGAAGAGTATTCTTACTATTATTGTTATTTTATTCATAGGATTAATCCCCATTGAGGATTAATCATGTCGGTAATTGTATTAGGAACAAATCCCCTTTTGTGGATTGGTCAACAGACAATTATAATAGGCAGAATAAGAAGTCGGCCCCAACAGTTATTATGGAGACCCAAAATTAAATTAAAGGTGGGTTTACCCACCCAGATTGAGAAGTTGGCCCTGCCAGTGAAGAGCCACTTCACACGTGCCAGAACTTGTATAAATACAGGAGGCTAGTGCCTCATTTGATCACAACTCACTTGCTCATTCTCTTATGAGGCAAGCTGCAATTACGAGTTGGAGAGAGGGAGAAGAGTGGCGCATCTTTTGGAGAAGACTATCTGTATTGGTTTGAGTTATCTCTTGAACATTGTATTGGCAATTTATGATCAGGAAGTTTTTGTTGGGTTTTCTTCCCCTAGAGGGTTTCCCAACATAAATGTTGTGTCTCTTGTGAATGTGTATTTCTCAGTGATCTTGTTCTTATGTTTATCTTATCTATTGAAATGCAAATAACTATAATAATGGCATAAACATTAACAATACTTCCCACCTAGCTCCTAGCATAACAATACTTGAACTTGAAAAATGATAGCATTATAGTAGAAAACCATACCAAGATAAAGAGAAATGCCAAGATAAATCACCACAAGAGCTAGAAAGCATCATCTAAAGCTAGCGCTAGACCTTCCTCCATAAACTATTCACAAACATAGCCATAAAACAATTTTCCAAGAGATAAAAGAACCAAGAGGGCCAAAAATTTCAGAGAAAGTCTCTCACAAGAGGGAGAATTATGTTTAAAATCAAATCTTGTGATCTCTATTTATACTAAATGTAGCTACAATAATTTTTCCACAAAATAAGGACTAAACCACAAGATTATGGGTCAAAACCCCTAATATTTCCCCCTTAACAAAGTAACACTGAATAATTCACTTAAAATTTCACTTTTTGCACAAATTAAACCCTAATTTAGGAGGACGTCACCCCTTTACAGAATCTTTTTCCACTTTGAGGAAATCGTTGGTGTTGGAGAAGAATGGATGGGCCTCCAAAGGCCATGTGTCAAGCATCTAGTCACTCATATCATGGTGAAGACTCTTCTCCTCCTCAAACTTCCATGTTTCAAAGAGTGGCACCTCACCACCATGCCCTAGCCCCCAAGATCATGACGTTAAGCTAAAAAGTGGAACGTTTTTCCCCTCCTGGGAAAATCGTTTGGCAAGTAGAGGGTGGGCTAGGTTGTCCAAGTCATCATCAAGGTCATCCAAGTTTGATCTCTCTCATCCAGCATGCGGGCCCCTGGCATCCAACATGTGGGCTTGTAGCCCCATGGAATCCCAAGCTAGGTTTCTTCCCCCAAAACTGTCCACCAACTAGGTCCTGCAAAGACAAATGAGCACGCCCTCCAAGGATATCAAGTCATAACATCATGATAATTGAATCCAATCAATAAATAATCCATATAAGCATGTGCATCACATATCACTATATCAAATAATTAATAGTTCAAAGACAATATGTGACTTGTCAAGCTTACATATGAGAGGGTTGATGATGTTTCATATTGGGTAGGTCTTGCCCTAGGTCAAGGAGAGCTTCTAAGAGATCCCTCTATAAGCTGCCATGTAAATTGGATGAAGTGGTAAGGGTCAAGACTCAATGGGAATATGGATCATGACATACAAGGGGTCGTAGTGTCTCATTCATGGGTGCCTTTGTAGAGGGTGTGAGGTACCTTCATCCTCAATGCACTTTTTCCAAGCCCATCAATTTCCTTTTATCTTTCTTTCTTTGTATTTTCTTTCATAATAGCATAAGGAGAGATTGAAGGTCACTTCCCTGGCATGGTGACCAGATGATGGAAATGTCACCCACAAACACCTAGTGGAAATGAGAAGGTTGGCTCGTGATGAGATCCCCTTTCTCTCAGCCATGCAACTGAGAGCCATTTCCCTGATTTGGTGACCAGATGATGACAATGTCATACCACTATATATCTATGGACGTGATAGGTCGGCTCGTGATGAGACCTCCTATCCTTCAACTTAACCTTTTAAGCATTCTTTATTATATTGTGGGTCCCCTTTATTCAAAGATGAATGTTTCATTGCTTTTTTGGGTGATCCCTGGGTGAAGCATCTGGAAGGTTTATATAAGGATTTTATATTTTACCCAACACCAACCCCTCTGGGCCTTTATCCCCTTCTTCCCATAGAATGAGAAACAACCCCTTCTTGGGTCAATATACCCTAAAATTCCAAGAGATAAGGAAATGGATGGGGAAAATGATGGAAAGTGGTAAGTATGGTCGAGAATGGTATGATGGATCATTAAGGAAATTCCCAGTAGCAAATTCATCCCCAAGGAAAACCACTTAATAGGGAACAATGTCAACCACTAAGGTGAATCAAGGAAAAAGGCATAATGTCCAAGAACATATCATGAAGTCTAGAGAAATATAAGATACAACATAATAAAATGGCTTGAATATTGAAATGATGCTCACCATAATACTAAATTGTACCTCATGGAGAAAGGCCCATTGCCTTCCGGAAGCCAGCTGGTGTGGTGGATTCCATCTACAAACCTGTGACCATCTGTGGCGGTGAGTGGGTTTTCCATTTGTACAAAGGATATTGTTGGTCATGTAGACTCTCGGAACTCCATATCTGAAACCTAAGGGCCTCGAGACATCATCTCCTTAGTTATCCACAAAATGGGGATAACAGGTCTCACAAGACCTTGGGATGCCTTCAGCCAAACTATTTGTGCAAGAAAAGAGAAACTCCAATTTGACAGGTTATGGGAAGAATTTGTTAAATAAGAAGAAAGAGTAGCCAATCGAGAGACCGTCATATTAAGAGATGAAGATCAAGCCCTAGTTTCTCATGGTAAAGAAGGAAAGAAAAAATATCATTTTCAAAAGGAGACCCACTTTCTTAAAGAATCTCACCCTCCAAAGAGATTACAGAAATATCATAAGGGTTAAAGAAAGGGAAAATATTTATCCTCTTATCAATGTTCTCATTGTGATAATATGGGACACATTCCTAATAATTGTTCTGCTAGAAGGGGAGAATACAAGAAGAGAAATAACAAAAAGCATCATGCCCATGCAGCTGAAGATGATGAGCCACCCAAGAAGTTGACTAAATAAGAGATTGAATATTATGTCTTGTTTTTAGCTCTCTCAGTATCTGTGACACCTGGAGGATATACTTGGCTCATAAATAGCGATCCCTCTAAGCACATGACAGGTCAGAAATATATTCTCTCTAGTCTTACAGAAAAGGACTTCCCCAGAAAGTTTCACTTGGAGATGATTATTGGTACCCTATCAAAGGAATGGGAGAATCCACCTACAAACTTGATTCATGAACTCTTATGAGAATGAAGGATGTACTTTATGTACCAAGTTTGTCAAAGAACTCACTTTCTATCTCATCTCTAGATAAGAAAGGTTTCATGGTTTCATTCATAGATGGTGAAGTTCTTATGTGACCTAAAGGAAAAACCATAGAATATGCAGTTGTTATTGGAACACAAGAAGGTGGTTTGTACAAGTTAGAAGGTCACTCAGATGTATCCTTAACTCACTCTACTAAAAGTCCTTGTGAACTTTGGCATAGAAGACTAGCTCACATCAATTACAAATCCTTACCATATGTAAGCAAGGTAGTTACAGGTTTACCAAAATTAAAGATTGATCATGAAGGTGTATGAAACGGATGTGCACAAGGAAAGAACATAAAGAATCCCTTTCCAAAGAGCGGCAGTAAAGAAAAATGAATCTTGGAGCTTATCCACTCAGATGTATGCAGTCCAATGCCATCAACCTCTCTAACTGAGTATGTATACTATTTATCCTTTATTAATGATTACTCTCGTAAGACTTGGGTTTATTTATTGAAATCAAAAAATGAAGTACTTGGAAAGTTCAAGGAATTCAAAGCCTTGGTAGAAAACCTCTCCGAAACAAAAATCAATATACTCAGGTCAAACAATGGAGGAGAGTACACTTCAAATGAATTTGGAAGCTTTTGCGGAGATGTTAGGATTAAGAGGGAGCTCATCACTCGCTATAATCCTCAACAAAATGGTGCAGAAGAAAGAAAAAATAGAACGATTATGGAAGCAGTAAAGACTATGATTCACGATCAAGATCTTCCAATGCACTTATGGGTTGAAGCAACAAGAACAACAATATATGTTCAAAATAGATTATCCCATAGTGCACTTGGATTCAAAACTCCCAAAAAAATGTTCACCAGAAAGAAGCCAGAAGTAAGCCATCTAAAAATATTTGCTTGTCCAGTATTTGTACACATTCCAAAAGAAAAGAGAACTAAGTTGGATCCTTCAGAAAATAAGGGATTTTTTGTTGGATACTGTGAGATCTCTAAGGACTTCATAATTTACATACCAGGTTACCATCATATTGAGATCAACAGAGATGTAACATTTGATGAATATGAAACACTCAAAAGATCAAGGAAATGTCAACTTGAAGAAGCATATGAAGAAGAACCTATAGCTCCCAGAGTTACATATCCCATGAAGGATATCCCGTGAAGGAAGTTACAGTTATCCCTGATGATGAGATTCCAAAATATCATGATATGATATAATCTCAAGAAAATCCCCATATGACGATCTCTCACAAGAGAAAGCCATCTTGGGTGAAAGAACTTATTCAAGATGCAGAGAAGTATGGTGCCCCAGAAGGAACCATGAGAGAAAGAAAGAAACCTAATTCATTCTCCAGCTATATGGACTTGATGTGTGATCTCATAGAAGAGGAACCTACTTGCTTTGAAGAAGTCGTTCAGAAGAAAGAATGGATGGACGCCATGACAAAAGAATACCATTCCATCATAAAAAATGATGTATGGGAAGTAGTTCGTAGACCAAACAACAAAGATGTGGTATCTTCCAAGTGGATATACAAAATAAAACATGCAGTAGATCAAAGTATTGAAAAACATAAGGCAAGATTTGTGGCTCGTGTTTTTTCTCAAAAGGAAGGTATTGACTATGAAGAAACATTTTCTCTTGTATCCAGATACACTTCTATTAGAACCATCATATCTCTTGCAAATAAAATGAAGTGGAAGTTACACCAGATGGATGTGAAAATAGTTTTCTTAAATGGTGTTATTGAAGAAGAAGTGTATCTAGAACAACCAAAAGGGTTTGAAGTTGAAGATAGAAAGAATCATGTTTGCAAGTTGAAGAAATCTTTGTACGGGTTGAAGCAAGCTCCTAGAGCTTGGTATGGCAAAATTGATAGTTTCTTGAGAATCTTTGGATTTACCAAGAGTAAAGTGTTAAATTTTTAATTAAATAAAGTACCTAGGCAAGTGTTTCTCATCCCTAGGTGCCTATGGGGTGAGAAAGTGCCTAATGTGGGCCCTAGTCATTTAATTTGTGAGATGCAAATTAAAAGGTGACTTTATGAATTTAGTGAGGATGAATGAAGAGACATTAAATCTTAGCCACTCATCTAATCTAATCTCAACCATTGGATTAGAAAACTCCTCACCTACCTCATGAGGTCGATTAGGGTTGAGGGGCACACCCATTTTTGGGTTGTTCATGCATTTTTTTGTTGAGAGAGCAAAAAGAGAAGAGAGAGATCGAGCTTTGAGAAGAGAGTCACCATTTGTAGAAGGAGAGGCATGAATCCCAAGGCAAACCACAGTCACGGATTATGAGGCAGCAAACAACATTAAATATCAGTCTGTACAGTACAGATTTGAGGGGTCGTACATCATTTCTTGTGCACATAAATCGAGGAGAACAACATCATGAATTTTTGGAAATATTGGCACACATTCCAAGGCTATCGTACAGTACTTTTCAGGCACACAAATTGAGGAAGGTCCTCGGCATGATTTTCTGGGTAAAGAAAATCCATACATTCCATATGGACTTGCACAAAAAATGAGGGTCATACTGCCATAAGTTCTGGGCACAATTTTTAAGGTGTTGGGCATGTTTTTCAAGGTATTTGCTTAGATAGGTTTTCCATACAATTGCATCATATATTTGGCACACAAAATGAGGACAATTTGTACAACATTTAATGTTATGATAGTCGTACAATGGTACAGATTTCTGGTTCAGAAATCGAGAAGCAAGCTATAGGAATGTCCAGATAAGTTTGTAAAATTTCTTAAGATGAATATGTTGTAAAAGAATTTCTCAGAAGCCCTAAATAATAAAAATCCCTCTCTCACTGGTTTTCCCCTTGTGGGTTTTTCCAAGGTCGATGTTAGACCGAAAATTTATGTGTCATTAATTTTCTGAGTTTTATATGTTGCTGATATTTTATTTCTGCATTATAAATGAAGTTCAGAATCCTCATGTTTCAGTTCTGAAATTAATTTTCTACTAAGTTTTTATATGCTGATATAAAACTAGGTTTGGGCATTAAACGTTGGCTGGAAAAATCAGCGAGACTGAAACTGCGTTGGGGTCTGAAAATTTACATGGTATCAAAGTTGAGTTGAAAAGAAGCATAGATTTCAACAGTCAGAAAGTTGGGACAACAGTCACTTCACATGGCAGATTTTTGAATTTATTATTTTCAGCAGAAAAGGGTTAGTGGCTACAGGTTTGAGAGTTGAGGACATACTTGATGGGAAGCAAATTTTGGTGCTTGGAAGGAGAGGATGATATTTCTTTTGCAAGAAAACAAGTTGTGGGACATTGTGGAAAATACCACTACTCATCCTGTTGTGGTACCTACTAATGCTACTCTTATTCCATCTTACACTAAGAAGAGTATCAAGGCTAAGAGGTTTATTCTTGATGCCATCAAGGATCATTTGATTCCTCACTTGACGGGGAAGACACATGCCTATGATATGTGGGAGTCTTTGACTAAATTGTACCAGAGTACAAATGAGAACCAGAAAATGGTTTTGCGGGAAAAACTAAAGAGCATAAAAATGACCATGGTTGAAAATGTAGTCACATACCTTACTAGATTGACACAGGTCAGGGATGAGCTTGGAGCTGTCGGGGAAGCCATAGTTGACAGTGATCTTGTGAGAACAACATTTAATGGAGTTTCCAAACAATGGGTTGTTTTTATGGAGGGAATTTTTACTAGGGAGAATCTTCCCAGTTGGGAATGTCTTTGGGATGACTTTGTTTAGGAGGAGTCCCGGAGAGGTTATGTACATGGCAGTTCATCTACAGGTCTTGAGGAGGAGAATGTGGCTCCTTCTACCACTAGCAAGAAGAAGTTAAAAAAGGGTACAAAGGGAGGAAACAAGCCCAAGGGTGAAGGGAATAAAGACATGAACAAAGTCAAGTGCTTTGCATGCCTTAAGTTTGGGCACTATTCAGGTCAGTGTCCGAACAAGAAGAAGAAACAAACAACAACTTCAACAAAGGTGGAAGAGTTTTCCACCAAGTTTGACAAGGAATTTTCCTTGATTGTGTGTCTATACATGATGACTACTCATATAGATACTTGGTATATTGACAGTGGTGCCTCTCACCATATGAAAGGGGTTCGTGAGCACTTGACAGACCTCACATAGATGGGAAATGTTGAGGTAGTGCTTGGAGATGACCAGGAGGTAAAAGTGGTTGGTAGAGGGACTGTTTCATTTCAGAGGGATTATTTGCCCCCCTTGACTTTGGTAGAGGTTCTATATGTTCCGAGCTTGAAGAAGAACTTAGTGCTAGTTTCTACTATTGATGAGAAGGGCTATGAGGTCTCGTTCCATGATGGGCAGGTCCTTCTTTTCCCCAGAGGGTCTAGCATCACTTCGGCCAAAGTGATTGGTACTAGACATGAGAGGTTGTAAACGTTTTTGTTCCAGCCAGTGAGAGCATTGATTCATACTATGGCACAGAAGGATGGATGGCATATGTGAGCTATGTGAGCTATGGCACAGGAGGATGGAATATTTTCACCATGGGGTTTTGAGATTTTTGAGGGAGATGGTGACAGGAGTTCTAGATTTCAGTTCAGAGCACCATGAGTTGTACAAGGGGTGTGCTTTGGGAATGTACACCAAGACTGTGTTTCCTAGCAATGACAGTAGAGCAGCAGGGATACTTGATATTATAAATTCAGATGTATGTGGCCCAATGTCTTTGGCATCGTTGACTAGTTCCCTATACTATGTTGTATTCATTGATTACTTCTCTCTGAAGTCCTGGATTTTCTTCATGAAGACCAAAGGACATGTCTTCAGTCAGTTCCAAGAGTTCAAAGCTCTTGTGGAGAACCAGACAGGGAAGAAAATCAGGGTCCTGAGATTGGAAAATGGGGGTGAGTATACCTCCAAGGAGTTCATGGACATCTGTGCAGGAGAGGGCATCAGGAGCGAGTTGACTATTCCTTACAACCCACAACAGAATGGGGTTGCAGAGAGGAAGAAAAAATCCATTGTTGGGGCTGTGAGAGCCGTGTTACGTGATCAGGGGTTGCCACTATTTCTTTGGGCTAAGGCATCATACACTGCAGTTTATTTGCAGAACAAGAGTCCCCACAAGGTCGTGGGGAGAATGACTCCTGAGGAGGATTTTTCTGGGAAGAAGCCTGAGGTGGGGCACCTTCGTATTTTTGGGTGCATCACATATTCATATTTCCCTTTCGAGAAGAGGACAAAGATGAAGCCCATGGTAGAGAGAGGGATATTTTTTGGGTACAATGAGACTTCAAAGGCTTTCTGTATATACCTTCCTTCCTTGAGGAAGACTATCTCGAGGAGGGATGTCAGATTTGAGGAGGATGGAACCTTTAGGAAATATAGAGGGACAAAGAAGGGTGAGAAGTATTCACCATAGATTCAGGTGAGTCCATAGCAGACTACAGTGACACAGAGTTTGGGGCCACCATTTTTGGGGACGACAAGTTCACAGATGATAGGGCCACAGGTTTCAGGTTCACAGGCTACTGGTCCACAGGTTTCAGGATCAAGTACTTCAGAGCCTACTTCATTATCATTGTCTTCAGGAGATGGGGTTGAGTAGGGAGAGTCCCCTCCACATGACACTACTTCAGAGAGGAGGAAGCCCAAGTGGCTACAAGACACTTTGAGGGAGGCACATGGTTCAGTGGGGAATCCCAGATAGGCAGTGAGGGAGAGTAAACCTCCCGAGAGGTTTTGTAGCTACATCGCGATGGTGAGAAGTATTCATGAGTCTGGGCCTTCCACTTTTGAGGAGGCCACTGGTAGATAGGTATGGAGAGATGCCATGATGGAAGAGTACAATTCCATCATGAAGAACGATGTCTAGGAAGTTGTTCCTAGACCTGAGGGGAAGTCAGTGGTGACTTCCAGTTGGCTCTATAAACTAAAGCATGTTGCAGATGGTAGCATTAAGAAGTACAAATCTCGCTTTGTGGCTCAGGGGTTTTCACAGGTTGAGGGAGTTGACTATGATGAGACCTTTGCACCGGTTGCTAGATACACTTTGACCAGGGAAGTGATCTCCATTGTAGTAGAGATGGGTTGGAATATCCACCAGATGGATGTGAAGACTGCATTTATGAATGGTCTTATTAAGGAGGAGGTGTATATTGAGAAGCCATTGGGCTTTGAGAGTATCATGTGTGTAGACTGAAGAAGGCATTGTATGGGCTAAAACAAGCTCCCAAAGCTTGGTATTTGAGAATAGATGCCTATTTGCAGCAGTTGGGTTTTGAGAAGAGTGAGGCAGATGCCATCCTATACTTAATTGTGGTTGGAGAGGATCCTCTCATTCTTCTGCTATATGTGGATGATATTTTCATTACAAGGGCAGAGAGACTCATCATCAGTTGCAAGGAGAGCCTTGCTTCAGATTTCGAGATGACTGACATTAGACTGATGCATTAATTTTTGGGATTGGAGGTTTGGCAGGAGCCTGGACACATCTTCTTGGGACGGGGGAAGTATGTGTGTGACATTCTGAGTAGATTTCAGATGGGGGATAGCAAGCCCATGACCACTCCCATGATTACCAACTGGAAGAAGCTTCATACTTCTGAGTCACAGTTGGTGGATTCCACTTTGTATCATCAATTGATTGGGTCAGTGATGTATTTGGTCAATACCAGGCTAGATATTTGTTTTGTTGTCAACACTCTCAGTCAGTTCATGGTGGAGCCTAGGAGAGTGCACTGGGTGGAAGAAAAACTTGTGCTCAGGTATCTTTATCGTATGGTAGATTATGGCCTGGAATATCATAGAGGAGATGGAGTTAATTTGGTTGGCTATACAGACTCGGATTGGGTAGGATGTGTCAGTGACAGGAAAATCACTTCAGGGTGTTGTTTCAGATTGGGATCAACAGTTGTGTCTAAGTTCAGTCAGAAACAAAAGTCAGTGGCTTTGAGTTTTGCAGAGGCTAAGTATATGGCAGCCAGTCAGGCCAGTTGTGAGGTCCTTTGGCTTCGCAAGATGTTGGTGGGATTGTTCGGTGTGTAGTTGAGGCCTACTATGATTTACTGTGATAATTAGAGTTGCATTAAACTCTCAGAGAATCCAGTTTTTCATGACCGGTCTAAGCATATCGAGATTCGTTATCACTTCATCTGTGAATATGTTTAGAGAAGAGATGTGGAGCTACAATACATATCTACAAAGGAGCAGGTTGCAGACATACTCACCAAGGCCTTGGGCAAAGGCAATTTTGTATTTTTCAGGGACAAGATTGGAGTGGTGAGTAACACTTTCCTCGGTAAGAGGGAGTGTTAAATTTTTAATTAAATAAAGTACCTAGGGAAGTGTTTCTCATCCCTAGGCACCTAAGGGGTGAGAAAGTGCCTGATCTGGGCCCTAGTCATTTAATTTGTGAGATGCAAATTAAAAGGTGACTTTGTGACTTTAGTGAGGGTGAATGAAGAGA
This sequence comes from Picea engelmannii, assembly GCA_009831015.1. Lineage (NCBI taxonomy): Eukaryota > Viridiplantae > Streptophyta > Pinopsida > Pinales > Pinaceae > Picea > Picea engelmannii. The sequence continues at coordinate 303,302 of ML789066.1, read as the reverse complement.
CATTAAATCTCATCCACTCATCTAATCTAATATTAACCACTCATCTAATCTAATCTCAGCCATTGAATTAGAAAACTCCTCGCCTACCTCATGAGGTCGATTAGGGTTGAGGGGTGCACCCATTTTTGGGTTGTTCATGCATTTTTTTGTTGAGAGAGGAAAAAGAGAAGAGAGAGGTCGAGCTTTGAGAAGAGAGAAAGAATTTGTAGGAGGAGAGGCATGCATCCCAAGGAAAATAGTAGGCACAGATTACGAGGCAGTAGACAACATTAAATATCAGTCTGTATAGTGCATATTTGAGGGGCCATACAACATTTATTGTGCACAGAAATCAAGGAGAATAGTAGAATAGGTTTATGGAAAGATTGGCACGCATTCCAAGGCTGTCGTATAGTACTTTTCAGGCACAAAAATCGAGGACGGTGCTAGGCATGAATTTCTAGGTAAAGAAAATCTATACAGTCCATACGGACTTGCACAGAAAATGAGGGTTGTACTGCCATAATTTATGGGCACGATTTTCAAGCTGTTGGGCACGTTTTTCAAGGCATTTGCTTAGATGGGTTTTTCGTACAGTTGCAGCAGAGATTTGGCATGCAAAACGAGGACAGTCCGTACAACATTTAATGTTGTGACAGTCATACAGTGGTACAGATTTCTGGTTCAGAAATCGAGAAGCAGGCTATAGGAATGGCCAGATAAGTTTGTAAAAATTCTAAAGATGAATATGTTGTAAAATAATTTCTCAGAAGCCCCAAATAATAAAAATCCCTCTCTCACTGGTTTTCCCCTTGTGGGTTTTTCCAGGATCAATGTTAGACCGAAAATTTATGTGTCATTAATTTTCTGAGTTTTATATGCTGCTGATATTTTATTTCTGCATTATAAATGAAGTTCAAAATCCTCATGTTTCAGTTCTGAAATTAATTTTCTGCTAAGTTTTTATATGCTGATATAAAACTGGGTTTGGGCATTAAACGTTGGCTGGAAAAATCAGCGAGACTGAAACTGGGTTGGGGTCTGAAAATTTACATAAAGTTGATTCTAACCTTTACTTCAAGGTTATGAATGATGATCCAGTCATATTTCTACTATATGTGGATGATTTATTCTTGACTAAAGAAGAAGATCTCATCACAGATTGCAAGAAGAATCTTGCTACAGAGTTTGAGATGAAAGACCTAGGCCCGATGCATTATTTCTTAGGTCTTGAAGTTTGACAGATCCTAGAGAAGATCTTCCTTAACCAAGGGAAGTATGCAGTTGAAATATTGAAGAGATTTGACATGTTGGAATGTAAAGCCATGAACTCACCCATGGAAACAAATTTGAAGCTCTTGTTTGATACTTCATCATATTTGGTTGATGCTACTCTATACAGACGGATTATTGGATCATTGATGTATCTGATGAATAACAGGCCAGATATGTGCTTTGTTGTGAACACATTGAGTCAATATTTGATGGAGCCCAAATGTGTTCACCTTGTAGTTGCAAAGCATGTGATGAGATACTTCAAGGGTACGTTGGATTATGGTCTCTGTTAAACTGGAGATCATGACTTCAGAATGTATGGTTATACTGATTCACATTGGGTTGGAAGTGCTTCAAATAGGAAGAGAAATTCAGGATGTTGTTTCAATTTGGGGTCATCCATGACTTCATGGAAAAGCAGGAATCAATCCAACATTTCTCTCAGAACGGCAGAAGCGGAGTACATTACATCATGTTCCGCTAGTTGTGAAGCCATATGGCTTCGAAAGTTGTTGACAGGTCTGTTCGATCTGGAGATGGAATCCACCGTGATTCTATGCGATAACCAAGGTTGTATAAAGATGACAAAGAACCCATTGTTTCATGATAAGTCAAAGCACATAGAGATCCATTATCACTACATTCATGATATGGTGCAGAGGAGAGTTGTAAAGCTCAAATATGTTGGCACAAATGAGCAGGTTGCATATGTGTTGACCAAGCCTCTGTCTCGTGTGAAGTTTGAGTACTTTTGAGACAAGCTTGGTGTTGTCCGAAAGGACCTCCCTCGAAAGGGGGAGTGATGATAATGATACTATGGTATCCTAACCAACAGTGGGTAGCTCCATTAGGATTTTATATCCTAGGGGATTGATCATCCCTGAGTAGATCCCAAGGGTCCGGTAAGGACGGTCTGCCAGAGTAACTATGCCAGTTGTGGTCAGTAGTGGTCAGTCTTGGAGTCTTTAGACCATACAAGAACTTTTCCATCCATAAAATCTACTCTATCTCCTTTCTCTTCCAGATACTAGATTCTTTTTCAAACCAGGAACATATAAAACATTAATAATATGGATAGTGTTACCTGATTCCATTTTGATAGTAGCTTGTCCAATTCCCTTGACTGCATAAGATTTATTGTCTATAAGCTCTACTTTATGCGGTGTCTCCATTTCCTTCATGCTTGAGAAATTCTTACAATCACCTGTCATATGCCTTGAAGATCCACTATCGATCAACCACATATCATCTTCAATGGTTCCAATAAGAGTTGAAAAATATAATAAATATGTTTCATCATGCTTTGTGTTGTTTGAGGGTTCTTCATCATTGACAGTTGATGTGTGATGTCTCTCGTTTATCTTCCTTGTTAGTTTAGGAAAATTCCTTTTGTAGTGTCCATAATCATGGCATTCAAATCATTGTACCTTTGACATATCTCTCTTGAACTTCTCAAGTGTTGCAACGTTCTGAGGTTCATTCTCTTTTCCTGCTTCAAACTATGGTTCCATAATATTTCCTTTCACTATATCTAGGAATTTATTCTTGGAAAGGATGAGTTCAATCCTTGTCTTCCATGCAGCTATGAAGTTTAAATCCCCTTCTAACTTGTTTTCTGACTTCATAGAGTAAATCATGACTTCTTTGACTTGGTCAACCTTTGACTTTGACCAAAAACTCAAACTAGATGCCTTGGCTTGCTAAGAGTACCAGTTGGTGAGATTGGCTAAGGCGCACTAGGCTACTAGGAATTATATCAAGTGCTTCACTTAAGGTACCTCAACAAGAGGGTTAGAGTTTAGTTGTTGCAAGAAAACTCTGACTGCAATTGCAACTGAGAAAATTCTCCCACTCTACCTTCCAGTGGTTAGATTGTCCGAAGATAGTGTGGGCCCATAACTTGTTAAAATAATAGGTTTGTTTGTTTCACCATAGACAATATCACTATATTGTCACCCAACCATAGGCACAAAGACTACCCCCGAGTAGCCTAACCTTGATAGACAGAGCAATTCTGGAAGCAATCACTAGAACCAATAGCCAACCAAGGTAGCATACCTCTCTCCAAAGGTAGCGTACCTCTCTCCAAAGCTATCATACCAAGAAGAAATTCCAAACCATAAACCAAAGACCAAGTCACTACTGCAATAGTTGAAGCTCTCCTCTAGTCATGCGCACCACTAGTCCTTATGCAGTTGTGAGAGTGAGTGAGTACAAATGATCTCAAGCGCCCTCTATTTATAGTCCTCCAAGTCACTTAACTGGGTTGACTTCTTCTTTTGGAGGCTAATAGCTTAATATAAATTATTCTCTTGAGCCGACTTGTCTGCTAGGGTTATTAACTAACTAGTTAGGGTTTCTCTTGCTTCTTGGAATATTCTAGTCTCGTTAAAGGTTACACATAGGGGTCAATACCTCCCGCAACTATCGTAATATCAACACCAAACTTATGGAGTCATTTTGAGGCCCTAAACGACATTTTTTGGGCTCAGTAACGCCTCGCATGTAGCCGATGGTAGATTCTAGGCCGAACAGAATATGTACTCAGATATACCTTTTCAATGGTGTATCGAGTGCCCCAAACAGAGATCGTGTGCAAAATTTACGCCCTCGAGAAGTTGACGTATCAACTTCCTCCATCAAGGGCCACAAACCTTTTGGTATTTTATCTCTTGGGGTTAGGGTTTTCTCATTTATGTTTTATGTTAAAAAGGCCTTTGGAGCCTTGTTATCCTCGATTTCTAGGGATAACTAGGAGATCATGCCTCAAGTCCCACAGGTCCTAGACATCGAGTACCGAGAGTAGGATTGACATGAGCATGGCCCTGTAGGGCCCATCCTTCTTCTTCTTCATCAGATTTGTCTTGTCAGCAGCATCAACATCCATCACCATCGGCTTGGACTTGCATCAGAGAAAACTCTTGCTCCATGAGGTAATTGGTCCAGGTATCATGGTATGTGTCATGTTTGATCGTTATAACTTTTAGATATATGCATCAGGCTCCTTACATTTCTGACAACTGCTTGGATCTTACACTAACCCACTTGACCATTGTTGGGGGGATTAACGGGGTGCCCTAGCAAGCTTGTATCCATGGGTTTTGGTTAGCCGCCAAGGGGGATTTGAAAAGCCATCGTCCGCCCCCACCGTATTATCATTTTACATCTTACCTCCCATACATCCATCCCATTCCCCTAGTCTGGGCATTAGGATGACCTATTTGAGGGGTTACACTTTGTCCTGTGGGAAGAAAGGGCTAAAGGCCCAGGAGGTAAAAGAAACTGGTAAAAGGTAAAATCCATAGAAAATAAAACCTAGAGATGCCTTGCCCAGGGATCACTGAGAAGGCAATAAAAGGCCTCTCGATAAGAAACTAAAGGGACCCGAAGAAAATAATAAAAGAAGACCTAACCAAGAGGATGGGAGGTCTCATCACAAGCCGGCCCATTATGTTCATAGGTATCTAGCAGTATGACATTGCCATTATTTGGTTACCACGCCAGGGAAATGACCCTTGGTTGCATGGCCAAGGGAAAGGGGGTCTCATCACGAGCCAACCTTATCATTTCTGCGAAAATACTAGTGGGTAACACTGTCAGCTCTAGTCACCACACCAAGGTAGTGTCCTCTGGTCAGATCTTGAGGCAAAAAGAAAGAAAAAAAGTAATAAACAAAGAAAGAATAAAGGTAGTAAAGGGGCTTGGAAAAAAATGCATCCATGACAGATACAACTCGCCTCCTACAAAGGCACCCACGAACAATACCTACCCCTGGTCTTCACTATGACTGGACATCCTTAGACCATACCATCTCATGCTACATGGCTTGAATAATGTCCTTTGGAAACTTTCTTCCTCTTATGGATACTTGCACAATAGGTCATCTTGTCTCTTTCTTCAACTTTTTATAGTAGGTCAGTGTAATGTCTTTGAGCTATTAGATGATATGCTAGGAGTCTTATGCATTCATTTGATAAAATTAATGATAAAATACGATTGACATTGCTATGATCACGAGGACTAATGAGCCCATGGAGGGCGAATTTTTTGATGTGCAGGACCATGCCCGACGGACAGGTACTAGTGGACCGGTACACATGGAGAGATGATTAGCTCGGACCTCCATGGGGCTGAAGAGCCCATCAAATGGTTGTTGGGATGGCAGAGACAGGACAGTTTTATGATGAGCCTTTTCACATGAAGAAAAGAAGGACGTTCCACCCAGGACACTTTGGCTGAGCCCGGCCTAGGGGGGATCACCCACTTCAGATGGAACGTTTTCCTCTTGATGGACAGGACGTCACCCAGGAGATATGGACATCACCTTGAGTGTGTGGCAGTGTGATTGAGGTTACTGACACGTGTGGCAGCTTGGAGGAGCCCTAAAATGGCTAACGTCTAACTTCTGGGTGCTGGATATGCCCAAAAAGGGCCAACGTCTCGCTCAGAAGGGCTTGACGTCCCACCTTTTTCTCATTTTATGTCATTTATCTAGCAGTTAATGTAAAAATAGTGTAAAATTTGTAGTCAGCCTTGTCGGTTGTTTTAATGACCTATTTTGTAATTTAAAGGTCATGCATTGATATATATTGAGGATGTTTTTCCCTCATTTGAACACAACACAACTCACTCTCTTGTGAGATCTCAATACTTGCACCCTACTTGGGTATTTTTGGTGTTTTAAAGTGAGGCACTACTCTTGGAGGAGGATTTCTCTTGGCATTTATGGCATTTCTCTCATGGAAGGTTTACAACTAGGGTTTGCATGTGCTTTTCCTCATGATATGTAAGTGTTTTTCCTACAAAACTTCTTGATTGAAGGGTTGTAGGTTAGTATTCTTGCATTTGCTTATAAATTGTTGATTTTAAAACCCTAGGTAGCAAGCACACAAGTAGGTCATTGCTATATGTCCCCATGTTGAGAAATAGTTTTCAGTCATTGAAAAAAGAAGACATAGCCTAGTCGTTGCTACACTTTTCTTTCTTTTTTCTGAGCTAGCGTTGAAGTTATAGGTTGAAAAGAGGAGACGTCCTAGGCCTAGTTGGACTACACCTAGGGTTTCACCTTCTAGGGTTTGAAAGCCTTGCCTTTGCAACACTTTCTCCCTTAAATTTGTACTTTGAGCTAGCCGTTTTTCCAAGTGTATTTAGAGAAGGAGGAAAGAGCACGAGGCCTTGCTTAAGCAACACCAGAGTGAGCCTCTTTCCCCTGGGGTTTTCATTCTAGGGCCCTGCCATTGCAACACCATAGAACCCTACCTTCTAGTCTCTAAGTTTTAATCCTCCCAAGACCTTATGCCCTTTCTTTTGACTCCATATACCCTGAGGCACTTGTTAGATCTCCAACGTTGAGCCTTTAGTGTGCAAAACCACCTTTTAAAACCCTAAATTCGAAACCCTAACTAACATTACTAACAAAATAAGGGGTGACGTCATAGTGAATATCTCATCTTGACACAGCAAGGGTGTAATAATAAGCAATTGAATGATGACGTCAAGCATTTACTGAATAAATTATTGATTGGATATACTGTAGGCTTGGTCATTTGATAGATATTGATGAATTGATGATCTTTCATAAGATTAATAACAGAACATTGACTTTCATCTTGTATCTATTTCATTGCTTATTGAATTTAATCAGATAATTAAAGAAGTACTAACCCTTTGAGTTATAGCCTGCAATATATATATTGTGTTGTTGTTATCTTGTTCCGAGCAGGTGTTTTCAACAGGGCCTACACTTCTTTTATTGGCTGATTAGCCGGATTATCTGATACTGGTGGTAACCTGTGAGGAGGGAAATCTTAACGCTTGACCTTGTATCCTTTGCCTCTTCAAACCCCAGGTTATCGGGGACGTATCCCCTGGGCTAACCTCCCTAAACAGAAAGAACCTCCCCATCAAGGTGACATTGGGTGGGGAATGTTCATGTTACGCCAGTTTGTCCACTATCCTATAGCCTGTGACCTAAAATACAAACTGGGTGATAACATTTTGGTGCCATTGTCGCGGAACACTGAGTCAATTATCCTCAGACGACAAACCTTTTCGGTAAGCCTTGCCTCAGAGCCTTATTTTACAAGCTTACCTGGAGACTCCACTAGGGTGTTTTCCCTTTTATTTGATGATTTCAAGCAAATCATCTGGCGACTCCACAAATAGCTAATGACGACTCGTAGTGGATGTCAGTATATACCTTCATCTACTACTATGACCTCCACAAATCCTGTCACCCATGTAAGTTCTCCCAAATGGTCTCATAAAGAACTCGTTGGTCCTTTAAGCTTACCTAACACCCAAGGGGGGTTACATGATCTACCCAAGAAGGTCGAGTCCTGGATACCTAAGTTCTCAGGGGAAGATGGATCCTATGGAAACTCTCATTGGACCGACTTCTGTGATGCTTTCCAGTTTCACCAATCCGGACAAGAACACCTCAATGTATTCTTAAGTCTCTTTGTGAGCTCACTCACCGGAAGTGCCAGAAGATGGATTAACAGACTCCCAAAAGGAAGCATCAAAAGCCCTGAAGACCTTGAAATAGCCTTCCAGAAAGATTGGTGTGAAAAAGAAAGCATGGATTCCCTTTACTCTCAATATACTAATATTTGCAAAGCCTCTAGTGAGGGCATCAGGGATTTCAATGATAGGTTCAACCTTTTACTCAAGAAGATCAGTCCTAGTTTCTTAGAAGAAGTTGTCTTCCAACACTACTTGAACTCGTTGGAAGGAGTTTTGCAGTTTACTCTCAAATATCGGTCACCCTCGACTCTAGAAGAAGCACAAGACTTTGCTTGCCGGATTGAGCAGAACCTTGAGTTCGAATACTACATTCATCAAGTCAATCTCTCGCACAATAATGACCACAAAGAGTCTAGTGATGAGGATGTCACCGAAGCGGAGCCTAAATTCCCGGAAATTCTTGAAGTAAAACTCATGCCTCCGAAAGGGAAATGGAACACAACTTTCTCAAACACAAACAATGTTTTGAATGCCTCGAGACAACATGAGCCACCCAAGGATTTGGGCATGGGTACTCACAAAAAACCTAACTTTGAAGATGCCTTGTTTCTCTTGGACACACCAATGTTGGAAGATCAAGATATAAGTGAAGCCGACAAGTCTAAAGAAACCGATACAAGCACTAGTATGTCTTGTATCCTGCAAAAGGTTAAAAGGATCCGTGAAATGTTAAAAAATTCTTTTCTAGAAAAGCAGGACTCAGATGACCAATTGCCCTTTAAGGGAATTCCCACATTATTACAAACTGGTCATCCTTACACGTTTCAAGATTGCCCCACTTTTCCCTTGACAGAAAAGGACGTAGACTGGGGTGATTATTCCGACAATGCCTCTACTATCTCTGAAGATTTGAACGAAGATGGTTATCCAATACAAAGGGTGATTAATTTCGTCAAATGGAACAAAGACGTCTTCAAAGACATAGAATTTCCAAACACCGTCATTGTGGATGAAAATCCTTGGTGTTTTCAATGCAGCGAGGCACATTGGGAACAGGAGTGTCCCTACAAAAGTGGTGACCATCAACAAATAAACAATATAGACCACTTCATAGAAGGCCCTCAAATAAATATCACCATTGAAGAGCATCAAGAGGCCATGAAAGAAGCAGTCATGTTAGCCAGGATGGCGGTAATAAACAAACTAGACCAGGAATCAAAAGAAAAGCTAAAAAAACAAGAGTTCCAGGTGTATAGAAGGAAGAAGTTGGACCAACCTTCCACTAACCAAACAAAAAGGCCACCCGTGGATGTAATATTCCCTAAAACATCCAATACTGAAAGGGTTAACCTGAATTTTGACCTTGAAGGGGCATTATCCAAGATGCTTGTAACCATCCCTTTGAGAGAAGTCATCAGGGTACCATCTATGAAAGAACGATTTGACAACTTTTTCCAAGGATTAGATGGACCATTGAAAGATGGAACTATTGGTCGTATCCAGAATGTACCTGTAACTACAACTTATGAGAAAAAGTCCAGTGATTCCATCAAAGATGACAAAGCAAGTAACAAAACCGGTCCGACTCCTCATAGATATTCTCCAAAAGATACGTCTTTTGCAAAAGAGGAAAATTCGAGTCAGATTGAATGGCCCATGAAAGAAGAATACCAACAACTTATGGACGATCTCAAAGCTCAGGAATCAGAGACTGCAGAAATACTAAAGAAGGTGGAAGATGATGTACGGATCTGTCCTTCACAACAGGAAATATTTATAGCAGAATCCCACCCACCTCCCTCTACACAATACACCAGGATTATTCAAGGAATGACCAATTTCAGAGTCATAGAGTACAATAAGGGAGACATGATTTGGATGTGGGATGTCGATAAAGGGAAGCCTACTAATATCAAAGAAAACAATCATTTTTGGCTTGGCCCTTTTAAGGTCGAAAGAAAGTCAATTAATGACTCCTATTATCTGTCTACATTGGAGGGAAGAAGGCGCACAGTGCCCGTCAGCGGGCACCTCCTCAAACCCCACCAAGGTGGTGGGACATGATTGTACAGGTAAGTATGAATAGGTAGGCATTTTTCGTGTACTATACCATCTACATTTTATGTTTGTTTCCTCATATGCATTTGATTGCTTTATTTCATATGTATACATGTTATATTTTGCGGGGTGGCAATACCACCCCACCTGTGTTGTTGATGCATCTTTTCGAGTGTGAGCAGGTCTGCAGGTTTATGCCAGAGATGATGAGGTTCTCATGCGCTCTACGGTGAGCACATGTCCCCGAGTTGGAGCCAGATGTTATCCCCGATTTCTAGGGAAAACTAGGAGATCATGTCTCGAGGCCCACAGGTCCTAGACATGGAGTACCGAGAGCAGGATTGACATGAGCATGGCCCTGGAGGGCCCATCCTTCTTCTTCATCAGATTTGTCCTGTCAACAATAGCAGCAACCATCACCATCGGCTTGGACTTGCATCAGAGAAGACTCTTGCTCCATGAGGTAATTGGTCCAGGTATCATGGTATGTGTCATGTTTGATTATTATAACTTTCAGATATATGCATCAGGTTCCTTACATTTCTGACAACTGCTTGGATCTTACACTAACCCACTTGACCATTGTTGGGGGGATTAATGGGGTTCCCTAGCAATCTTGTATCCATGGGTTTTGGTTAGCCACCAGGGGGGATTTGAAAATCCATCGTCCGCTCCCACCATATTATCATTTTACATCTTACCTCCCATACATCCATCCCATTCCCCTAGTCCGGGCATTAGGATGACCTATTTGAGGGGTTACACTTTGTCCTGTGGGAAGAAGGGGATAAAGGCCTAGGAGGTAAAAGCAACTGGTAAAAGGTAAAAGCCATAGGAAATAAAACCTATAGATGCCTCGCCTAGGGATCCCTGAGAAGGCAATAAAAGGCCTCTCGATAAGAAACTAAAGGGACCCGAAGAAAATAATAAAACAAGACCTAACCAAGAGGATGGGAGGTCTCATCACGATTCGGCCCATTATGTTCATAGGTATCTAGCAGTATGACATTGCCATTATCTGGTTACCACGGTAGGGCAATGACCCTTGGTTGCATGGCCAAGGGAAAGGGGGTCTCATCACGAGCCAGCCTTATCATTTCTGCGAAAATACTAGTGGGTAACACTGTCAGCTCTGGTCACCACGCCAAGGCAGTGTCCTCTTGTCAGATCTTGAGGAAAAAAGAAAGAAAAAAAGTAATAAACAAAGAAAGAATGAAGGCAGTAAAGGGGCTTGGAAAAAAATGCATCCATGACAGATACAACTCACCTCCTACAAAGGCACCCACAAACAATACCTACCCCTGGTCTTCACTATGACTGGACATCCTTAGACCATACCATCTCATGCTACATGGCTTGAATAATGTCCTTTGGAAACTTTATTCCTCTTTTGGATACTTGCCCAATAGGTCATCTTGTCTCTTTCTTCAACTTTGTATAGTAGGTCAGTGTAATGTCTTTGAGCTATTAGATGATATGTTAGGAGTCTTATGCATGCATTTGATAAAATTAATGATGAAATATGATTGACATTGCTATGATCCCGAGGACTAATGAGCCCGTGGAGGGCGAAGTTTTTGATGTCCAGGACCATGCCCGACAGATAGGTACCAGTGGACCGGTACACATGGGGAGATGATTAGCTCGGACCTCCATGGGGCTGAAGAGCCCATCAGATGGTTGTTGGGATGGCAAAAACATGACAGTGTTATGATAAGCCTTTGCACATGAAGAAAAGAAGGACGTTCCACCCAGGACACTTTGGCTGAGCCCGACCTAGGGGGGATCAACCACTTCAGATGGAACGTTTTCCTCTTGATGGACAGGACATCAACCAGGAGATATGGATGTCACCTTGAGCATGTGGCAGTGTGATTGAGGTTACTGACACGTTTGGCAGCTTGGAGGAGCCCTAAAAGGGCTAACGTATGACTTCTGGGTGTTGGATATGCCCAAAAAGGGCCAACGTCTCCCTCGGAAGGGCTTGACGTCCCACCTTTTACTCATTTTATGTCATTTATCTAGCAGTTAATGTAAAAACAGTGTAAATTTTGTAGTCATCCTTGTCGGTGGTTTTAATGACCTATTTTGTAATTTAAAGGTCATGGATTGATATATATTGAGGATGTTTTTCCCTCATTTGAACACAACACAACTCACTCTCTTGTGAGATCTCAATACTTGCGCCCTACTTGGGTATTTTTGGTGTTTTAAAGTGAGGCGCTACTCTTGGAGGAGGATTTCTCTTGGCATTTATGGAATTTCTCTCATGGAAGGTTTACAACTAGGGT